>DWPT01004214.1:0-13494 GCA_018251895.1 Agathymus mariae mariae
ATTTCCTACCTTTACCGAAAACTCTGAACCAAACCTCATCTCCCACCTTAAAAACCCGCGTCAGGCCTCCCGCATACAGGAGGTTTTTACAACAATACAACTTTTCAGGTTGCTCCCTGCTTGGCAAAGAGGCTTTTTTTCAGATTTTAGGAAAAAATAGTAGGCTCAGTATGGAGAACATCGCTGCGGCTATTGCCACTATATTCGGAACGGAAGTTAACGCGGCCCAGATAGCTGCGTTAGAGCAGATTTTTAGGGGCCCTCAGCCCACAGTCTCCGTACCTGCGTGCGCGTTCCCCATGCGCTTCAGCGCTCCCTCCGCGTCTCCTGACGCGACCTCCGCGCCCCTCGGCGACGCTTCTGCGCCCCTCGGCGACGCTCCCGCGCCCCTTGGCGTCACTCCCGCGCCCCGTGGTGCCGTTCCCGCGTACCGTAGTACATCCACAGCCCCGCGTGGCGGCTCCCCTGCGCCTGCGGCGCGAACAAACGACATGGAGTGTCAGGACTCCAACTCCTTGACGAGTCGTAAGAGGACCCTAGAATCGGAAGCATCCCAATATGGGACCGATGAGGACACGGTCACGCCCTCCTCCGATCAGGACGTTTTCACAACCGTCCAGAAGAAGCGCACTAAGCGCTTAATGAAAAGGGCGGCCAAGCCCTCCGAAGGGGACTCTAACTGCCCCAACTCCTCGGCCTCCAAGGCCTCCATCACTCACTTCGAAGCAGGCCTTCACAAAAGGCCCTCCAAGGGGAAGCCAGCATCGCGCTGCGCCCCGGTCCCGCCCAAGGCTAAGCCACCGCCGTGTTCCTCAGGGACAAAACACAGTGGCGAGGCCATTAGAATCATCGTCCCGTCGACAGACCATTTCAGGGCCCTAACACGGCTACTTACGCTTAACAAGCTTCAGTAAGCGTAAGGTGAAAGCGGTCCTTAGGGGAGTATCCCACGAACTTTCCAATAAGGCAGTGTTAGATGACCTCATAAAACAAGGCCTACCGGTAGAGGCAGTGCATAAAATGCACAACCAGTCGGGTAAATACTACCCACTGGCATTGGTGGTGCTAACCAATACACTCAACGGCAGAGATATATTCAAAGGCAAACGCACGGTGTGTGGCCTTTCAGGTATCAGAGTGTTTCACTTGTCTACTTTAACGCGCGGGGTTGCACAATAACCTACTAGCATTAAAAAAACTTTGTTCGCAATAGGAACGTAGACCTACTGCTTGTTCAAGAGACCAATTTAAAGTCCACTGATTCTAAGGGTTTATCCATCCTTTCGTACTTTCTTGTAAGGGACGACAGAGCCAACGGAACGCGGAGGGGACGCACTGCCATCTACTACAAGAAGTCGCTCCATTGCACACGCATAGAGACGCCTGCACTCTCAAATATGGAGGCCACCATTTGTAAGCTGGGCATGACAGGACATTCGTCCATTATCAGAGCCTCAGTGTACAGATCACAACGTCAATTGAGGGAGGCCGACCTTGAGGTACTCCTCTCGTTCGGTGACTCCGTCATTCTCTTCGGCGACCTTAATGCCAAACACACCGACTGGAAGTGCCGAGTCACCAACACCAGTGGCATCAAGCTCCAGAGGTACATCAATGTACGATGTGTGAGATCCTGTCTCCACTCACTCGTACCTCGTAGACTAATAAGTGACAACGGGGTGCAGTTCGTGAGTGAACTGATGCAGCAAATATGCCATGTATTAGAGATCACTCAGTCACTCACGCCTTATTAACACCCGCAGGCCAACCCGATCGAACGAAAGAACAGAGACCTTAAGTCTCAACTGGCTATGCTTGTTGGTCAAGACCATAGTACGTGCTATTGCATCTTTCAGCTGTCAGGCTTGCTATGAACTCTGCTATCACGGCTAGTACAGGATATTCCCCAGCGTATCTCACTTTTGGGAGAGAGATGGGAGCATCTTCAGACTCAGCCACAGATATGAGGGCAATCGTTGAAAATGATAATTTTGTACCAAGTATAACTCCATATCTGAAGAGGATCGCTTCCATGTTAGAAGACGCACGGGATACTCATGAGAAGGCGCATGTTATTAAAAAACGCAATGTTGATAAAGGAAGAGTCGTACCGCCAAACTATCAAGTAGGGGATTTCGTATTATTAAAGACTCAAGGATAGAATGAGGTAGGTCGTGGTCAGTCAGTAAAGTTTATCCCTCGTTGCGACGGCCCATATAAAATTCGACAAATTGTTAGTCCATTAATCTTGGAAAGCGGTTTGCGTCTTCATTCATTGTGCGCACTGCAAAGGACTGGAATAATTTGCCTGCGTCGGTGTTCCCGGCTAGTTACGATGCGGGAGTCTTCAAGAGGAGTGTGAATAGGCTATTATAAGTTAATGCGTATAACATCATAGACTTCGTCACCACTTAACATCAGGTGGGATTGTTGTCAAGCATTAACTTATCTTATGTAAAAAAAATACCGTTCGTCGGAACCGTTGAACCTCCTTTAAGGAAAAAACGCAGACATGGTAGACTCCTTAGGCTTATCGTAGAGTGCCAGACCAACTGTGAGGGCGCTGAGTAGGGCTATAAGGGGAGGATGTAACGCGGGAGTTTATTTCGACTGTATAAAACAATTAGACGTACAAGAGACGTCCACCGGCCACCTGCGTAAACATTGTCGGCTTTCAATCGAAATAGTGTGTCCCTAATATCGCCTGATCTCGAAATTGACCAATCATGAAGTGTCGCCGGAATATTTTCATTAGTTCAGTCGTTGATTGGGAACGAAACCTCCTCCGCTATCCGAGATAGTATTTAAGTAGTAGAGAATGAAAATATAAAAAGGAGTGCGACAACAAGTCGTCTGATGTTACCGCTGTCCCCGACAGCTGTCAAGGGCCACCTGAAAAGGTAAAAACCTGGTCTCGAACTCGAGAGAAGTGTCTCCTAGATTTACAAATTATGGTTGATTAATTCACAGCAGCGCTACAGAATTTGTACGTACAACACTTATCGGATATTGCGGCAGAAATATACTATTACAAGATATTTTTTAAGGCAAGTTTGCTAGGCCCGCTGGGGAATTCCCGTACGAAGAAGTAGTGAACGGGATTGTTAGCTGTCTCTGTAGTACTGACGCTGAAACGGTAAATATTTCACAGTTGATTTTAGGTCGGCGTGAAGCATCTGTACATACTCAAAAAAAATTGTTTGTGAAGTGATTTAAAATAATATGTTGTCAAGTAAATAGATCTATTTATCTAAACAAACCTTTTTATGTATCTGTCTATTATAACCCCAAAGCCCATTTTACCAATTTTGGGGTCGGCTTTCGGAGTCTGGTCGGCTTAGATTGTGATTTAGTTCCTACTGCGGATCTTCGATATACATATATATTCCTGCAGAAAATGCTCATCACACTGAATAAGTATTACAATGGCGACATTTCGATATGTCTGATAATTTCACTGATCCTTTGTGGCTCCACATTCGGTACGGTAAGGTCCAAACCTTCAGAAATATACAAATTAATATATACACTATAATCTGTTGATTGAATGTCAGAGCTCCACACGTGCTTTACGACGGCACATATTGTGATGATGGTGACGGTGAGGACACTAACCCAATATTGATGCTCATCTACATGCTACATTATATACTTCCTGTGTAATTTTAATAGTGGGAGTTCATCTCAATAATTTTGACAACAATGAATAAAATGGCTGATTTGGCTGGCACAGACACAACTTTGGTAATTCCCGTGAGAATTTTCTACTATTCAGTTATTATTGTTTGATACCTACATATAATTGTGATCTAAACCAGTGGTAGTGTGTCGGTGCCCATAACACTCTAGTCCTTCAAATTATTTATTATCTTGAGTTAATAATTCATTATCACTTGCTTCCATTAAAGAAAACATTATGAGGAAACAAATTATGGATTGTACCTAATAATGAAATAAATGATAAATTGTGAGTTTATATTTTGCTCTGGTTTCATAGTACCGTGTCGATCGTGTACCATCGCTGATCTCTTATGACACGCCTAATGATTCGTAGACGGCATCGCTAAGTACATCGGTACATCGTAAATGAGGGTATGGTTCTTTATTTGTTTAGATGTAGTCACATTTAATTCGTTTCCATTGAGCGACGACGGATACTTTGTTATTAGAGAGCACGGAATAGTCAGTATCATTATATTGCGTAAATCGATTACCTACTGCACATGCAGGTGATTCACTGACGTGGAAGTAGCTAATGCAATTAGAGTAGTCAAGAGTCGCGCTCATGGATGTTTCAGCTTTACAGCGTCCGTCCTTCTATGTACTCTAGATACATAATTAGTTTAATAATTAGCTTAGCATAATTTGTACCTATCACTACAAGCTTACGGTTGACCGAGGTCTTGTTACGTAGGTAGCGGGCATAGCCGAAACCGATGTTAACGCTGTCTTTCCAATTCGGGGGGCTATTTGGTGTCTAATCCAATGTAACCCGAGCGTAAGATTTCCTTTGTAATACAGTACATCATTTATTTCTTTGTACTACCCATAGAGTGTTGGAAACTGATCACGGAACAACTCGCATTATTGGGGATACAACCAATCTCTTGTTAACAGAATATTCACTATTGATAACGATCATTATCTAGCACGGGCTAGTGAGGTTGTGCTTTCGAATATGTACCTACTTGACTCTCACTCACTTACATGTTACAAACGACTGCAGTCGGTGCAATCTATTGCATTACTAGTTAAGGGGCACTCGTGTACCTTCAAGAATAATAGACATCCAACTCGTATATTTTATTTATCTGTGCTGGACTACAAAGCCTAATTGCACTTATCGACTTCACAGTTTTTCGAGTTTTTTGAAAGACCCCGAAAGTTAGAAAGCTCTAAGAATTACAGGAAGGATCGATCGTTCAGTAATAAAAGACAGCATAATTTGTTATGTCAATATAATTATTAATAAAAAGTTAATAGGAGCTGCAGCTTAGCGCGCGAGGTAACGTGGTCACTCCCGTCTACAGAGAGTACACGAGGGCGGCCTGCGCCACGGCGCCACGGCGCGGACCGGGCCGCTCAACTCTAGTTGTATTAATTGACGTTAAGCACGACCCGACAGTTGTTGCATTAGCAGGGTACGGCGCGGCGCCGTGCCGCGTGCGGCTCCGCCTCCGATAAACTTTTAAAAAAGTTAACAATAAACAATTTAATAAACAACAGGCGCCGGGGGCGGTCATCCTCCGGCATGTCGCACATTGTAAAAAGCGTAAGTACCGTTACGACTTCTACGTATGTGTTATTTTTAGTTTTTATTGTAATATATTACGCCGTTTTTCGTAGATATGTATAGTCGAATTTAACTCTGTGGCCACAGAAAATATTCATATAGGATATATTTTTTAAATAAACCCTCGATTTTGTAATACATTTTAAAACAGTGTAAATAAGAAGTAATCGTATATATATAATAGATACACAAAATACATATAACAGTACAGTTATGGTTCGCCTACATCGTTGAGTAAATTCAATTAGGTATCATAAGTAGGTGGTACTTGGTAGTAGTCAGTGTGAAGCGTACAAAATATTTATAGAACCATTAAACAGCACGTACATTATACTCGCGCGTAAGAAAATACTTGGTCGTTTGTGTGATTGTGTCGATGGAAGGAGCCGTGAAATAAGTGTGACAAATAACATATTAGCGTACCACTTCAAATATTATTTACAAATTTCTATATAATAACGGTAATTACAATCTACATGATTGCCGGTGGGTACGAGAGCCGAAGACGCCACGCTTTGTCCACCTTCTCGCTATATGGACGTTTGTGATTTGAAATAGATTAACTGGAATATTGAGAAGGCAACTAGAGGTGAACACGGAACTTGGAACTTGGCACGAACATCGTCACGACAAAAACAATCAGTTCGATCGTCGCCAAAAACACGTCTACACATCTAGTTGACGTATCGCATCACATGAACGCCGGCATGACTATGACCATGTAGGTGGCACACGAGACGACGAAGCGGACGCGATCGGCGCGGCGACGGACGGCGTGCGGCGTGAGCGAGGGGCGAGGGGCGAGGGGCTACCACTATTTACACGGCATGTAGGGGACGGCAGGAGGGCATGCGCTTACAACATAGGTCCCTATACTAGGCTTTCGGCGACGTCACTTCACGGGATTACAACACGGGGAGACGTCTCAGCACCATAGTTTTTGGTATTAGCAGTAAGATTTTTTATGACGTCACTTTGCCAACAGCGTTTTGGCGTCCACTAAAGTCACGATCGAAATTAAATTTATTTAACAGTAATCCGAGCGAGCGAGCTAACACGTCCCCTGTGTCCGGCGACGCTTCGCACGTAACAAAGCATATCACTAAATGTCCGGCGGGGGCGGTCACGGGAGCGGCGCACCGCCCGCCGCCGCCGCGCGCTACACGAACTCGCGCCGCCGCGCCGCTGCTCCGCTTGCCGCGCCGCTCGTCCCTGGAGGACTGCTGGGGGGCTCTCCCGGTGTAGTAGGCGTCGGTGCTTGAGGCGCCGTTCCTTTGATGCTTCGACCCTGTGTATCGGATGGAAGTTAAATTATTAAAGATTTTAACAGAACCCCGTTTAAAAACTAACGTGTTACCTTCTGCCCTGCCTCAGTGTCGTGTGTGATAAACACGAATTTCGAAATTTTTATTTTATGCAAAAAAAGGCATGTAGGTTTTTTGTGGTAATAGCCGACAAACCAGCAGACGGTAAGTGGTCACTGCCGCCCATGGACATCAGCAAGACCAAAGGTATCAGTGATGCGTTGTCGTCCAGGAAATGTGAAGAAGGTAAGATAGAAAGTGATACTGAGTGAGCCATGTTATTGTTAGTATATTGTATTAACTGTACTCTAATTTGATATAGTTGGTAGTATCAGGCGTTACCTTGCGGAAATTCATTGTTATTAAATTAGTTTACTTTGCAACAATCCACAAGCACAATGTATAATTATTTATCATAACTGCATGTTTTCCTTTGTGGGACGGAGGAAGGTTCATGCACGTATATACCATCATACATTGTGCTTGCGGATTGTTGCAATGTAAATTAATGCTAATTGAATGTACTCTAATTTAAACGTATTTGCATGAAAATATTATAAAAAGAAATTTAAGATTAGGTTTCATGAGATCTTGAGCGTAACATGAAACGCAAAGGGCGCATGTCGGCTATGCCCGTTATTATATGGAATGGAATATAGTATTAACTGTTATTTTCTACAAATCGATTTTTATGTTAACTCTAGTTATTGTGATTTTAAGATTGTTGATAAATATAAAAAAATGCAGCAAAAGAGGCTTCGACTGTAAACACAAAGAAGAAAGCTACACAAGAAGTGAAAGAAGAGGAAAAGTCGATAAAATGTGGTACACCACGGGTCACGTTAAAACGGCGTTTAGAAACAGGATCTTTAAAATAAATTAGGAAGGTTTATTACAATCATTAGTGGAGTTCAAGATCTTTACAATGGACAAAATATTTATGGTTCACGAAAGAAGCATTTCTCCAACAAGTCTTTAAGTCTATAGATTTATTAATTTATGAGAAAAACAAATTCAAAAGAATACAATTGATACTACTTTTTAATATGGACCATACAGGTATAATGTTGCAAACGTCGTCCGATTAGCTACAAAAAATGGCAAAAGTTGGAATTGATTGAAATTCGGAAGACTTCCTTATTTGAGAGAGTATTTGAGTTCCTATTTTAAATTTTACATAAGTAAAATCTATTTTGATTATTAAATAATAATAAGAGTTTATGGATTATTTCACTTTCTATTCGATTTTGTGGAATGTTATAAATAATTTGTATTTTGTCATTTATTTTGATTTAATTTAACTTTTATGTAATTCGATGTCTTGTATACATGCTGTCGTTGCCTATAATTATTCTAGCATTTACCTTGACTTATTTGCAATATTTATTTGAAAATGTAATGGTGTATAGAATGTTGGCGACCTTTTAATAAATAAATAAATAAAGAGTTTTTACATTTTCTTGTTAAAAATTATTTTCTCCCAATTAACCTTAAGGTACCCACTTGCTCTAAATATGAATGGCTACGTCGGCAAGTTTGTAGGCATGCGTGATGTATGTACGAAGTAGAGTCGGTTATTTCACCCTGACCAGCTGGAGTGAACGCGTGTTTGGCTCGCGGAGTAATTGGAAATGAAAAGGAAACATTTTGGTGTTCAGACTTGTCATTTTCGTGTCGAGCGCTTCAATTCTTTTGCTGTTTCTCCAAACATACTAATTTATAGAGAACTTCTTGTCTACCTTAGACCTCCGCTTCCTCGAGCCGGCACTGGTGGCATCGCGCTCTGCAGGCGGCTCGGGCTCCGGCGGCTCCGCTCCTAAGCGCGCCGCCAGCAGTGTTA
This sequence comes from Agathymus mariae mariae, assembly GCA_018251895.1. NCBI lineage: Eukaryota > Metazoa > Arthropoda > Insecta > Lepidoptera > Hesperiidae > Agathymus > Agathymus mariae. Next base: position 8,438 of record DWPT01004214.1, read on the forward strand.
GAAGTTCTTCCACGCGGCCCAACTATCCAGGACCGCGAATTTTAATTAAAAATAAATCATTTACCTTTTTAGGTTTAGTTATGACTTGATAAATGATTGTTTTACATTTATTTAATTATTTGTTAGGGATTTTTAAAAAGAATAATCTATTAATGATTGATCTAAACATATACTAAACTGTTAATGTGTTAGTTTCTACTCATGGAAGTAAATATTATATTTGCAAGTAGGACATCGTCTTTTACCGTTGGCAAACCATACTGCGACAACATCACTTCAATGCACCGTCTAACAACTTGTGTAAAACAGATCGGAACCCCACTGATTTTTTCCACATTCCATACCAAACATAAGTAAGACAAGACACGCTAACTGACGTGAAGACATCCGATAAAAATGGATTAATAAATTTGGGATCTTACTTTTTGCTGCAATCTTTGTACTTCAGTGCGCACATCGCGTCGTAATTCTGCGAGCGCAGCGTCGTGGGAGGCGGCGACGCTGCTGGTGGGGGTGGTAAGGGGCGCGGGAGCAGGAACCGTGGCCGCGTTGCTGCCGGTGACGCCGGCTACAACACTGCTGACTGAGGGCGCGGGAGCAGGTGTCGGTGCGGGGCCCTCTTCGTCGATAGCTTCTCGGCGTATCGCCACGCCGAGCACGCTCGCGGCACGACCGCGGGAAAACGTAGTCTGCAAAATCAGATAAATGCTACATAAAGCATGGACTACAAACTCTTAAACCACCAGTATGAGAATGCTGTAAAAATTTGAAAATAAAAAAAGGACAGGACGTGGTATGAGCCGTACCTATAATGAATCATTTACATCACCATTTATTAAAAAGGACAAAAACAAAAGGGGAATGACCTTGAAGGGTAAATTGGGCTGCGCCGCCGGTGCAGGAGTGTCGCCGGCGAGTGTGGCGGCAGTGACTGCAGCCAGCGCGGCACCGGGACGGTCACGAGCAGACAGCGAACGCGAGAACGCGGCTCGTGGCGCGTCACCGCCGTCCAATGAGCTGCTCGCGAGCATGCGGCCCCACTTGCCACGCGCCGCTGCGAGCCCGCCACCCGCACCTGCGCCTCCTCCCGTGCTCGAGGCCGCCTTACCCTCTTCTCCTGTGCCCTCCCCTCGCTCAGCGTCCGGCGCGCCGGTGACAGTGGCAGCGCGCGGCGCAGGCGGAGGCGCGGCCGCCACGCTGCGCTCGCGTCGGAACCGCGAGATGATCTTCCGCACGAGATGGTCCTGCGCCTGCTCCACTTGCGGCTCACGCTTGCGTCGCTCCATGAGTTCGCGTTCGCGCCGCACATCCGCCACCTGCACTCAGACATGATCCGACGAAACGATTATTGACTTTATCATTATAATATTATGTCTGGAGCAAGGCCGACGAGCAACGAGACGGACGAGCTTTCTTAAAGTCTTCCACCGGTCGCGTTCCATATGATTGACTCAAACGACTATACTTATCGCTTCTGCCGCAGATATTATAGTGTGACGGACTTCGAGTTAAGAGTAAAAGGACTTATTATAAGTTAATATGTTTTTGTATGTAAGTAAAAAAAGTGCAATCATGTCACGATCTCTTCCGCTTATTGACTCGTGACGGACCAAGAAATTATATTTGTCTGGCAGGCAGGTCATTGTAATGTTTTCTTTACGTTTCATTTACGGGGTGGCCCAGAACCTTTTCTATATGTAACGGAGCCATTTTTGAAAATTTTAATTACTTGTTAAAACGTTACAGGAAATTATGGACCATCAACACTGCGAAGCGTATAGAACCGACGCAGACGCCTTCATATGTCTGTATCATAATAACACCACGTAGACGCATTGGCCGTAAAATATGTTTACCTTTAAACGTTACGGAAACGTAGTGGCAGTTCCAACTGAATGGCCGGTACCAAATAAAATGGACACGGGAAGCAACGACTTAATTTAAAATGTACTCGTCGAGGGTAAGATGAATAACCTTGCGGAAAATGAGGCGGTGCCGGAGATTGTAGGTGAGTGTGAGGTTGCGCGCGAAGCTGTTGGCGAAGGCCTGGTAGAAGTCCAGCACCTCTAGCAGGCGGTCGCGTTTGATGGTGTGTAGATCGCAATAGGTAAGTGCCCGCACGTTTGCCGCCGACTGTCCCACTGCGCTGTCCTTCCAGAACGAGTCCCCGAACACGTCGCCCTTGCCTGCTCCGAAACGAATCCATATGTACTAAATACTCTTTATGATTAATTTACTAGTTATGATAAATTTCATAACGCTGAAAAACCTATTCAACATTTAACAATTCGTTTCTATAATCACGACGCCTGTTGTGAGATTCTAAATAACAGATTCGATCATAAGAAATTCATTTACACGGCTCATATAAATACCCTATTGACAGCCCTGTCATGCAACAAGAATCATGAGTGTCTTCATGCCATTATAAACGTGGGAGTTGATATCTCCACACAGGACCCCCTAGTCATTTACATACTGTCACGGACGTTGGACGCAGAAACACAGTGATGGCATAGAATCACTCAAGAAGCCACGAGAAATTCCCGTGTTAAAAGATTTCCTATATTATTTAGAACCGAAATTCACATCCCTTGAAAAGTCGCATCGGAAAGTTGACACTTTATTACTTTAAAAACGATACAGACACAATTGCAAATCTTAATTTATGTTGAATTTGTTTAATTATTCATAAAGGTAAAAATAATATGATTTACAGAAATATTGTATATGTAATGAAAAAAGAAAGAAAAACATATTTATTCTGTCTTGTGAAACATACAGTATTGACCACGATATATATATATATATATATATATCAAAAATGCAATAAAGAACAGAAAAGGATCACACTCAAGCGTTGGCGTGAGGGAGCCACGCCTGCCTGATATTAATGTATGTATGTATATATGTCTTAGACCCTAATACGATATTACATATTCTGATTCTAAAACAAATTAACCTAAGGCTTCTACTTCACGCTCGGAACAATCGGAACATACTTTGATGGCAAAATCTAAATCTAATAATCTAATAAAAGCCACGTATCCCGAAAAGATTTCTCAGAAACCCTGCCAGCTAGTACTCTGGATAGGGCCACGAGGGCACTCGTAGGCCAGAGTTCACAAACGTCACTTATTTCTAAAAACGCAGCGCAACAATTACGGTATCCCAGACAACACTGCAACGGTGTCGTGTTCGGTGTCGGAGCGACCGAAAACAATATATTAAAGGGGGCTGAGGAAGCAATAAACACCGCAACACAAAATACTCAATTAATATATCATATATTTTCAGAAGAAAACTAACAGACCCTATCGAGAAATGGTAAAGGTGCTAGACATGATTGAATTCACTTTATCAGCGCTAATAGGGATTAACATGTTAACCAATTTACAAAACATAACAATGGGAAAAGAAACACTCCCTTGTTGAATCCGGGACAGTCACAGCACCAATAAGGCATCATATCATCGCATCTGGCAAATGATTTATGTCTATAGAGATAGAAACATTCAAGATCTATACGAGTACATACCAAAATAAACTGATTGCTTTCTGTGATCAAATGGAAGATAAATGAGAAAAACTACTATTAGGGAGCTTTATTAGCGCAGTATAACCCAAAAAAAATAGTTGTTATTAATTTTGTCTGTTTATCTGTTTGTGCGTTTGTTCGCGCTAATCTTAGAAACGGTCTTTCTGATTCCGTTACGGTTTTCACGAATGGATAGCAGTAAGTATCACTTAATATTTATATGTCATATATTAAGGTATATGCATTTCTGATTCACAAAATGAGAAAATCCCAGTCCTAGAACAATGCAGGTGCTATTTCTAAGTGTAATTTATTTATTTATTTAACAAGTTACACCAACAAGATAAACACCAAGAAGTAATAAATAACAAGTTAAAACATGCACTGATTTAAATATATAAGTGTTACCTCAGTTACAGGTGTAAGCAACTTTCTAATAAAATACGTTAAGGTATCAAATTAAACAAAAAATGTAATCTGAGTCTTACATTTTAAAAAGTAATCCAAGTAAATTGTTATAACTAATATATAATTACTATAACGAAATTTGTCTTAAAAATAACTATCATAATAGCATTTGCCAAATAAAGTTTTGAATTTGTTTTGCGTGTTCGAGAAAATATCGACCGAAAGTAATTTTTGACTTTGAACATCAGCATCGTGACAATCAATAACGTCAGAGACATAAGAGTTGTTGTGGCATTATAATTGTTAATGTCCTATTCAAAGGGGTGAAGTGTACCAAATTAGATCGTGCCCGTTTATTTATAAAAAGTTTAAATTTCCCAAACCTAGGCTGATTTCTTGGCACGCAGAGTTTGATTTGCGATAGGATGTCAGAAGAATCGATTTGCCCATTTAAAAGTCCATATAGGAACATGGCGTCCAGAAACTTACGGCGCGAGACGAGAGGACTTGGCTTAAATTGTTTTAAGCGATCTTCGTAGGTTTTTAAAGTTTTTGCCAGCTTATAGTTGTATGACAAATGCCACATTAATCTTTTCTGTACTCTGTCCAGTCGTTTGATATAAACTTCATAGTGTGGGTTCCAGACAATGCTACAATACTCTAGGCCGCTTCGTATGAGTGATTTATAAATAGTAACTTTTGTATTGGGATTTTTAAACTCTTTGCAATTACGAAGAACCTAGCATTTTGAATGCTTTCTTGTAAATATTGTCCACGTGAATATTGAAACGCAGTTTACTGTCGAGAACCACTCCCAGGTCACGAATAACGGCAGTTCATTAATATTATAATTACAGGGTGATAGTTTTTTCTTTCTCGTAAAAATCATCACATTGCATTTTTTTATAAACACATTTTGTTCAGGTTGCTCCACGCGATTAGGCTGTCTAAGTCTTTTTGTAGGAAGAGTTTGTCCCTTTTAGTGTTTATAGCCCGGAAGAATTTTACGTCCTCAGCAAACATATAAAACTTAAAATTTTGAAAGCATTTCTTAATATCGTTAATATAAATAGTGAAAAGTAGAGGACCTAAATGAGAACCTTGCGGGACA
>DWPT01004215.1:0-13494 GCA_018251895.1 Agathymus mariae mariae
CTTGCTGATGTCCATGGGCGACGATGACCACTTACCATCAGATGGCTCGTCTGCTCGTTTGTCGGCTATTCGCATAAAAAAAAATTGAACTGCTGTGCCAGTGGACGTACTGGACATGGTCACGCAGTAGCTGGTGTCAACAGTAAACGATAAATTAAGTAAGGGGTACGTGGTGACAATAACAATCGCTAATATATGTCGGAGTAAGCGCAAGGACAAGGACTAAGCAGTGGTAGGCTGATGGTGAGAACTTTGGTGCACACGACACTCTAGTTCGAAGTCTACGTCCCTAACTTTTTCAATAACGTGCGACATGCGCATTAAAAATTAATCATTACTTGCCTCGGTGTAGGAACACATCGTGAGGAAACCTAAATACCTGACAGTTCCACTTAATGCTGTCAAAGATGTGCGAAGGCCTCATAGGAACCTCAGCCACTTAGGTTTGCCGCTAACTCCTCACCCCAATTATTCTAGAATTGATTGTGGTAACAAATACCTCACACGTGTAATATATGCATTTGAGTATTCTGATGTGAAATGGAATTCATTTGGGATTATATTATTCAGGAAGTTAATGAATTCTCGGCATGTATCAACTTCCCCGGGAGTTCTTGATTGAGTTACTGTTTGTTTTGTTGGTTACATATTGTTGAACGTACCTATCATATGCGGTTTTAAAATTAAATTTTCCTAAATTCTAACTCACTGTCAATTCTTGTTTCGGTAAGGAGATATTGGAGTAAGCGGTGCTTGCTAATTGCATTTTCATCAGAATCATCAAGAGTAGTAGATCACTAATAGATCTCAAGCAGTCTCCGGCCGCGGCCTGGTATTTAATCTCTGTGATTCGGTGTCGGAGCGCGTACCATCATTTGAGAAACGTCAAATAAGCAACATCATTCAAATTTACATTGAATAATACTGCGAATCTCCACATGGTATAAACTTTGGCTCGTTACAAAAGTATTTAGTACGATATTAGGAACAGAAGGCAAGTATTGTTTGACCGCACAACCATCAAAATAACAGTTTAAAGTGTCGCCTTTTCAGTAGTACGAAGTAAGCTCAGTCTCTCGATATAATGCCATAAAGTACTCGTGTTGCGCCGCTGGAAAATCTTAAGAGTGGATTATCTGGAATTTAAATCCCACTTAGCAGGATTACTCGAGAGGTACCTTTCAATACTATTCTTGTGCAATACGTTAAGACTTAATACTTATATGAAACAAAGCTTTTAATTTTGAAATTGTCTACGACGCTACTTGATATGAAGTGGTCATCAGCGCAGAAATACTTCTTTGTATAGCAAAGATCAAAGACTACTACTATAGCTCTATTTTAACAGACAGAAAATCTCGTTTATTAGTGTCACTGACGATAGATACCGAATACGAACTGATACATAGGAACATAGGGTACGTAGTACCGGACATAAAATTACTCTTAAACAGTTATATCCAAAAGGTGGATGCAAAGATGAAAGACATCAATCAAATTCTCCCTAAATAATGGTTCCGTATGGTTTTCCGAGTTCGAATCCTACCCAGTATTCATTTTTCAACTTCACAGGCATATTAAAAATTAATATACTGTGAAAGAAAACATTATGGAGAATCCTGCACACTTCAAAGTTCTCTATTATGTTTTTAATGACGTGTGAAGTTTACCTATGCGTAGTTCGCCAGCTTGTCGGACTTCGGCCACTACCCTTGATATTGTGAGAGGATGTCCGAACCCAACTGGTATGATCATAGCATTCAATAGATAACATTATAATCATAATGATATCAATAAATAATAAAAACCTGAGAGTTCTCTGCATTTTCAAATGTGACTGAATCCAGCTTACCCGCATTTGATATTGTAGAAGCTATTTTCTTAAACCGCTGATACATCTTTTTACCATGTTACCATGGTGTGTGGTTGGAATTTTATAATTGATTTTAAATTAACTTCCCGATGAGCTAGATACTTGAAATTCGGACCATAGTTGAGTAGTGTATGACAATGCTTGAAAATATGAAAACATAAGAAGAACAATGAAAAGGAAGAGATAAAGATGAAGAAAACGATATACTTTTAATATATTATAATATTTCTTTATTTCTCCTAAGAAAAGATCCAAACGCGGTAGAAGACATTTTATTATTTTTATTGTTAAAAATAAACACTGTTATAAATATACTTAAGCTATATGAGTCTGTGTAATACATCCGGCGCAAAAACTACGGTACAGAGATCGTAAAAAAGTCATAACTCCCGGTAGTCATTTTACGGGCGATAAAAGCAAAATTGTACCTCTCTATTAAACATATATGAAACCGGGGACAGTTTATTTTTTACACTGCTTTTACAACTTTTGCATGACAGTTCTTTACTTATTATAATTTAATCCTTGACAACAATCCGACATGACGGTAAACGGCGAAGTAGTGTTAATTAATATGCACTCACTAAATGGGCAAATTGGTCTGAGAAAGCGCTCTAGTCGTTAATGGCATACATTATGTATAAATTAGAGAAGTGTTTCGTTTGTATTGTTAGAGATGCTTACAACAAAATGATGAATGAGTGGAAGGATGAATAAAAGGCCGACAGATTGATAAAATTTAACTATTTAGACGTAGTATCACGGACGAGTCGGGTTGGTAACTACTCAAACCCATTACACCGCATAGTGACGCTATGTATGTTTTACCTTCTTTAAGTAATCTGTGATTTTCCACAGGACTTTGATTAAATATATAATGTACTGAGATCCTGTCATTAAGGAAATTTGCTTACGTCTGGGACATTAAGGGCTTAGGGCTGCAACATACGAAACCTGCCATGAATATATTTACTTTAATTGGTACGGTAACGGTCACGGATACTCGCGATTTGTGTGTTTTTTACCGATAATTCAACCCAATTACATGGATCATGGTCACGACGAGACTGCGGCGGAGAGGAGAAAAACTTGACAGATCCAAGACAGACTTGACAAAACTCTTGACAGTGGCGAGACAGACTTGACAGAAATCACATCACTTTTATTATAAATTTATCCAAAGCTTCTTGTACAAAAATGTAATTCATTTATTACTAACAAAATCAATATTTTGTTGCGATGCAGACCGAAGCAACAATAAGAGAGGTTAAGAGAATTGGCAAACAAGTGTTCTTTGTTTTCCATTAGCGAGTGTTGGCCTTGTTTGCGTTTTATACAGTTTACTAACAACGCGAGAGTGTAATCAAAGAAGCACTTGCTACTGGGATCCGGTTGAGCATTTTTACGGTCCGAAAAACTGATGAAATGGAAGAGTTGCGTTTGTGTTCAAGAATACGAGTAGCATGGAGCCGTTATTTTTAACGTCAAACACGTGGGCCATCTAATGGTAAGTAGTTACCGAAAAAAATGATGATTGACAACTGCCGGTGTGACAGGACGCGAGAAGCAAACTTTTTTTAACTGATTCTCCTACATTGGAATAAAATAAAATTAATGTCCTTAAACTCACCTGCCAGGACATTACTCAAACTAGGAGTACTTACATTGCTGTTTACATGGATGTAGATTAATATGACATCAGAACATCCATGACACATGCACAAACATTTATCTGTCACAAAAATATCTGTTTGGCAGCCAGAGTCATTACGTTGGAACCGAAACACGTTAAAACATTTCTTGGTGGATTTTTGCTTAGATACTGCTCTCCTGCCGTTACGTAACTGTCACGAAATATATAATACGGAAAACACGTCGGTGAGTTAATTAACAATAGGATTTATCGCTCTTTTCTTCGCCCAACGTTTACGACGAGGTTCACAACACCCCTGACGTTTCGCTGTCGGCGACTTAATGTTTTTTATTCTTTGGAAGCAGTGAGATACTTATAAATGTTCACAGGATGCAGAAGTATTTTAATGTTGGATGGGTTGTATAGCTACATATTGTTTTTTTCGAGATCCATAATATAGAATAAATATGGAATTAAAATGTCACGTGATCCTAACATAATATTTATAGCAGAGTAAAAACCAACCACTCCAAAAATTCTATATAGCAATATTTTCATTATTTTAGGAATATATTGCTTTAGTACTTTGGAGCAATCTAATTTAAATTAAATTATCTTAAGATTTCTTCATGTGAGGCACAAATAATTCCAAATAAAATTGAGGTAGAAGTATTCACATTGAACCCCGATTATAAACTGAAAATTTAGCTAAAACACATCAAAGATGGTCCCGAGCGATTTTCACCCAATTTAATAAAACACAAAGTTCTACAGTGTTCTCATGGATTCTCTGTTAGATTATTTCAAGCTGGCGCGTATTGTGTTCACCAACGGCAGAATATTGAAATTATGAAAAACATAAAATGTTAGTAACGGATTTTTATATACGTTTCCTGTCGTGTAGCATTAGTAAACCTACTTTGGAAGTTTACATTTTCTCTGTCTGCATATTTGTGTAACTAATAATGTAACGTCTAGTGTTGGAAAGGGTTTTTCTGAGTAAGTGTGCTGTAAGATATTTTTATTAGCTATGAGGCTTTAATTCCAATAACGTAATTTTCTTCAAGGAAGATGTTGTGTAATATAGATGCAGGAAAGTTCTTACTAAGCTGTCTACCCAAAGTGCCGGAAGTAATTTACGTGTTCTTGTGCACCAGCGAAGAAACGAGCAAACTTTCAAGTTAATAAACTTAATAGGTTTTATTTTCAAATTTTATCTCTGCGGATTAGCTGATGCTGGTACACGTAGTTCCCCGTAGTGTTTTATCCTATAAATCACATTAAATCAATAAAGAAAATTATATTAAAACATTTCACTATCAATTTTAAAAGGAGACTGTCAATCTCATACAGCCCCTCTGTTCCTAGTGAATTTGCCTCATCCGTAGCTAAGCTGGGTGTACCGCGAGCCGGGGAGGTTGGCTTAGAATCATTAACGTATAGAGCATGTTGTGTGACACTAGTGTGGGAGTATGAGTAATTACATTAAAAGAATATATGTACATTTAAAGTATACTTATTTAAGTTAAAAGAGCTTACAGAAAAATTATAACGCATAATTAGTTTCCATGTAATTCTACCCAAGTTAATAGTGTAGACCTTGTTAGCACTTGTTCCAGGTGCACGATTGCGCCACGTTGATGACTCTTAACAAATAGGTGAGATAAAACAATTGGTTGTTAATACCTGTAACGCCAGCGGTCGTGGCGTGATAACGGCTGTGGAGGCTTTACGATCGATTCAACCAAGTTCAAGTGGATTTCTGTTCATGTTACATACGAGGTGTAGCTTGTTATTTTAATTTCCAAGTTGACGCGTCATTATATATGGCAGATTATTCCTACTGTCGGAATTCCCTAATGTAATGACATTCACAATTTGTTATTTTGTGAGGTTTGTTCGCCAACGGACAGCAGACGTGTTCAGCATAAATTGAATTTTTGAAACAGGTGCCGTAGTTCCGGAGATGCACACAAAATTCGATATCTCTCTTAATAATATTAGTTGAGATGTATTTAACATTTATTTCAAATATATTTTTATAGATGCCTGGATCTTTCTTGTTCCTCATTGGAACAGAGGAGAACCTTTAGTCGATTTAATTCAGTCTAAAGTAGTGATAATTAGTAACTTTTATGTAATATTTATTTCAATAGTGTTTCATATTGCTAGGACATATATATATATACATAATATCACAGTAATAAAAAGGTTTAAGAGGCTAACCTATTCAAATTGTATTTTGAATAAATATTTTATTCAAAAAGTTTATCTAAAGGTATAAATTGTTAGTAGTACAAACATCTTATGACTTTTTTTTGTATCTTTTGTTGAAACATTTTCATTTATTTTTATTATGATTCTCCTGGTACGTACGTGGTGCAATACTCATGGTTGGTACCTGTATTGTACGAATAGATTACAAAACTATAGATTGCAAAATATGTGCAGACCAAGATAATATAACAGTTTTACTAGAAACTCGGCGGACTGTAAAAAACAATTAATTAATAATACCTTTATGCAATTTCCCTTTAGTCATTTGTTAATAATTGAGTTAGGTACATCATTACTATCGGTTGTACGTGTTGAGGAAAAAATATAACAGACTGAGCTATGGCTAATGGCTTCGTCCGAGCAAATAATATCGGTTTGTAGCACGGAAAGTACTATGTAGTATGTCGTATTATTAGTCAAACCTGTAGTTAAACGCTCACCGCCACCCAAGGACATCCGTAATAGAAAAAGGATTATTGCAAGGTTTCCGTAAAGAGAGAGAAACGCTTGTTAACTAGATCTCCGATGCCGCGATCGAAGCACGTTAAATAATTTCACAGTTGGATGTACTAGAAGGATGGTAGTTGGCCACGCGAGTAAGAAACCCTACCATATTCAAGAGTACCGTTGGAATTAGACTGGGTGGTACCGATCCCTGCAACCTCCAACAAACAGAACCTGGCGGCACTGTTAAATCTGTAGTTCAGCAGGTGCACCTCGAGTACGAGTCGAGTTTAGCCTCATAGATGAAGTTCTTTCCAGTTTATAACGAAGGCGGGGTTTTTATTAGAACCCTAAGCTATGGCGAAAAACTGTAATGTTAGTACCTAACAATGTTAATGTCAACTCAAGTCTCACCTCGATTAGTGAGTTGCCTCTAGGCGAGGCGATTACGATACGACTGCGATGAGTGTTGCAGTAAGAATGTGGACGGCTCGAGTTGATACGGTGACAATCCCTTTCCGAGTTGATATGACCTGAAGTAATAGGTAACTAAAAGATGTGTTCACGTTTCGCTTCAAGAAACATATTTGTTATGTTTATAAATCGTATCCGCATTAAAACATTGCTATTATGTATTGTCAGTCGCTTCATTTGTATCCATTGAATTCTCTGACTGGTCGGATTAAAGAGTATTTTAAAATGAAAACGTATTTTATTTATTATCATAACAATAAATAACACCTAAAATTTAATTTTCTAATTTCTTGACAGAGCTGTCATAGTATAATTTTATCTTATCCCGTGATATCCTTTTCCCGAGATGCAAATTAGATAGATTAGTTAGATATTGACTAAAATATACCAAATTGCACATTTTTAGAGGATTTTGCGTGATAACTTTACAAATGTTAGCTTTTATTTTCGATAACAAAGCCTGGTTATATTAAGATTACGAAAAAATATTTCTTGTATAGCTTCGACGGCACGAGTTCAACCCCGTTCTACGAGTAGTTTTATCAGTATTAGAGATTCAATAAGATTTAAAGCATTTTAACATTTCTTAGCAAACGATAAACATGTAATCTGTTTAAAACTCTAAGCGTTTCTAATCTTTCTTTATAAATGCGCTACGTTGCTACGGGCTATATTTTGTCGTTCTACGTTCACCTAACTCGTAGGCTTTCGACCAAACCAAACACGTGTTTCATCATGACCACATGACATGTCTACGGAACTACGACTATTCAATGTGATAAGTTTGTTTCAGTCAAGCCACCAGTCCGTGGCTCGCATCGGTGCTGAGTGCACGTTCGGTTGTGAATTCAACTTACGAACTGAAAAGTTTGAATTATAATACTTATATTATGTTTTTGGTTTGCTATTAACATTATGAAAAGTTATTAATTTCAGTTTTGGTGAAGTTTAGTTAGTTGTGTTTTTCTGAATAACTAGTGTTCCATTTGAAAGGTAGGTGCTGTTTTAATAATAACCATAATATTATAAATAATTAACAAGGATACAGTTATGTGCTATTAATTAGACATTGTTGATAAATTAATTAAGAGGTATAATATTTTATAAATTATGTTACACATGTTTCCAGATTTACTGGCGTAAATAATTATTGTTTACAATGAATAAATAATAGTTTTGTGGGATTTAAATTCCCCACACGGTATTTCGGATATCATAAGGAAAAAATAATGAGTAACCTAAAAGGTCTCTTTAATGTTTTCGACCGTTTGATGATATGGTGATGACTGTAACCTTCCTCATTCTAAAAAGGATCCGGGACTCCTGAATAGGGCGTTATCCGAAAAATATAATTATAAATATCCGACAAACAAGCAGATTGGACACGTAGAGATATCAACAACGCGTTGTGAGTCAAAATGAAGTGAGAATCCTGCGTATTCCCGATCCATTCATTGAACATTTCACGGTTCATTTAAGATGCAGGGTGGTGGATAGGCGTGTATATAACCCTACCAACGAGTGCGAATGTCATGAAGAATAAATCGGGTGGTACAGAGCCAACCTCCATCGTGCCAGAGGTCGACCAGCCTCGTGCATTATTAAACAGGGTATACCAAAAGCTTGGGTTAGCAAGATTGGCTTAGGCTCCATGATGGTAGGAGCCGAAAGTATGTTAGGTAAAGGTAAAAATCAAATATATGTGATTTTTGTCTCAATTCGATATAATAATAAATGGGTCACCTGGTCACTGTTCATCACCGCTAACTTTGGACATTCACACCAAAAATTGACACCGAAGGCGAAAGCGACATTTTGCCCGCCGGAAATTTGAATCCGGAATTTCTTAGTACTTGAATACTGACTATTACGCGTATTTATATCGATAAACGTGTTGTTATTATTTTTATTTCGTTTTAAGGATTCCATTATTATGATGAAAAACTATAACATACTACGAGTAGCAACCGTGAGTCAGTGTATTTTGATGTGACATTTGATTTTCCTCGAATGTACTGAAAAAAAGACGTGAGTTTTGATACATACTCGTATTATGTGCAGTTTGGTAACCCGATGACGGATGCATACAGTAAATTTACTTATGTTGGATTTTGGGGTAAATAAGTAATTAAAAAAAAGAAACTTCATCAAAAATAAAATGCTACGCTGTGAGCGACACTAGTTTATGATAGTTTAAAGATATTGAAAAAAAATAATGCAAAGTTTACAATACTGTAAAGTATTCGACGTGAATTCAGAGTAAAAATACTTTAATAGTGTAGACGACACTGTTTATTTGTACAAGAGATGCACAGCACAAATAATAACATTGTAATTGGAAAAAACTTACCTAATAAAGGAGCGCGCTCGCACGTTAGTCGCATTTATAAAACGGACTACTTACCCGCATATTGGATTCAAAATTATAGATATTAACGTGCGCGCGTGCAGCCCCAGTTGTTGCCATATAAAATCAAATAGTAAAATAATAGGATTGGAAGTGTGTGGTAACTAACTTAAAACGTCGCTCACACGCCCCACCCTAATGGCGCAATCGCGTATATGAGCGACGCGTGCAATAGAACGTTTGAGTATACCAGACCGAGTCTTAACCACGACCATTCTGACCCTACCATCTTTTCCTGGAAAGGTCTGTTGAACGATTTCCTGAGGCCATACGTTGCGAGGTCCGTCCGGATCAACGGCCACAACTAGATCACCTTCTGTAACAGATTTATTTCCATCTCGAGATGATGTCAGGAAAAACTTCTTTTTCTCAACGCTTTCAGAACATATTCGCCAGCCCTTGTGAAATTCGGCCTTGTTTTCTTAGGTATGTATCAAAGTCATTAAATGCCCCAAGAACGGGTGATTGCGATGAAGTGTCTAGCAAAAAATGGTTCGGAGCAAGCGCTTCTTCGCTTCCAAGTTCCACTGAAACATGGGTTAGAGGGCGAGTGTTGACTATGCTTTCTACTTCAGCCATTAAAGTAATGAAAGCCTCTTCTCTTGGAGCTCGTTCTCTTAATATCACTTTGAGAGTATCTTTGACACTTCGAATTCTGATCGAGGTCTTGAGTTGACCTTTTAAATTCAGCATCGGCACCCCGTAAATTAGTTCCATTATCGGAATACATATGGCTGGACCAACCTCGCCTCCCAGCCATACGTCGAAGTATCAATATCATCGATTCTGTAGTAAAGCTATGAACCAGTTCAATGTGAATTTCACGAACGGTTAAATAGGTAAATAAAACTCCAAAACGCTTTTCGCGACGCCTCGCAACAGCATATTCAAATGGTCAGAACAAGTCCACTCCACAGTAAGTCGGATATGATGGGCCAGTCTATATCTAAGTCACCCACTCTGGGTATCTGTGGTTTGACTTTAAGAATTCCACAGAACGTATATGTTGATGCTATATATTGAACCGTAGGCCTTATCTTAATTATCCAATATCTTTGTTTCAACTCTATTTATTAATATGTTTTTATTTGGATTATCAACCTCGAAATATACCACATTTGTGGGGTTGTAATATTATTATGTATTTGTTCTGCAAAGCCGTTAATAAGTAGGTGGTGAATTCGTTCTACATACTTTTGTCCATAATCGTTGTTACCTTGTATCTTCTTTTCCAGTCCTCTTGATCTGGTTAGAGAGTTTGAGTAAGAGTTAGGCATTCTACAGTTAACGCCTTTCCATAAACGACTAACGCAATTAAAGACGCACACGGCTCGTTAGGCTTGCTTTGTCTTGCCCTATAAGAACTTCAGGTTTTCTAAATTACAACAGAATTGAGTTTGAATACTATGCAAATATTTATAGGATTTACAGTTAATTAAAGATAAATCTTCTACGGGTAACGGTAACTCATTAACACTACGAGCATTAAAAACAAACGTATTGTCGTCTCTGCTAGATACTTTAAGTTTAACAATATTAATGCTACACTCCTAACTGATCCCCGCTCCACGGACCACATCCGCGCATGAACTATCGGCGTTCGAGCATCAAGTCCGCACTAATTAACGACACTGCAGATCCATTGTCCAGCAAAGCGGTTGTACTGAATACACCATTAGGTCCATGTATGTTAATAGGTACAACTTTTAACAGTACTTCAGTATTACTCGCACTTACATGAGTTATAACTTCCTACGAACGGAACGGCGTCTCAACCAATTGAACTGCATCAGTAGACAAGACGCAATTTTCGGTACGTGTATTTTCATTAGTTACAGTATAGTGTAGCATGATGATCCAGTCTGCAGTTATCTTTGTCGCATGCGGCGACCGGACACGTTTTCGGCTATGACGCGACTTAAGACATTTATAGCAAATGCTGTGTTGTTTTAGATAACAAGACTTATCTTTACGCAGCGCGTTTTTGAATTGTTTGCAATCCGGTAGTTCATGGTTCGAAATACGGCAATAGCGACACTTATTATTTTCTCTGTTTACGAGATCGCTTTGCACTAATACAGGATTTTCAACGCGAATCTTGCTTTTGTTTACGTACCTGTGAACGGACATTACGCAGGCATTTGATGAAATCTTTGTAGCTTCGTGAGAAAGGAATTCTGATAATAATTCCATTTTTGTTTTGGTATGTCTAGCTTCCAGCAAGTGACAGTAGTCGGCCCATTTTGATATAAGTATCGTTGGTAATTTAGCTAAGATACTACGTCCACTGAGACTAAGATACTGGTCCAGTGAATCCTTCTGGCTAAAACAGACGACAATGTAGAATGTGTCGGAGCAGACCCGTATAGTGAAGCGGGAGTTGTAGAGGCTTTTTTGTGTGACCGTTTGTACCCTTACATTTCCTGATTCTGAATATACTGACTCCGACTTAATCTCACTCGGCACTATTTTGCTAGTGGTTGCTCCTTCTTGTCGCACTTCTTCTGCCTTCTTTAAAGAACTGCGAGTATTTTCCATTATGACCGGTGGACTGTGAGACATCGGTTCGGATTCGGCTCGAAGGCCAACTTTGTAAAGTATCCGAAGTGAATTCACAGTAAAAACACTTTAATAGTGTAGACGACACTGTTTATTTGTACAAGAGATGCACAGCACAAATAATAACATTGTAATTGGAAAAAACTTACCTAATGAAGGAGCGCGCTCGCACGTTACTCGCATTCACAAAACGGACTACTTACCGGCCTATTGGATTCAAAATTATAGATATTAACGTGCGCGCGTGCAGCTCCAGTTGTTGCCATATAAAATCAAATAGTAAAATAATAGGATTGGAAACGTTAACCAACTTAATACGTCAGTCGAATATACCTTCCGATCACTTATAGAATCACATAAGACGCATATAAAAGGGAGGTAGAAATAAAATTCAATGTACATAACTGTTTAGAAGTACTTCAAATAGGCCATCAAAATAATACAGAAATTTTAAAATTATATTTTTACTTAAGTTAACAGCGGGTGAGATACCTGAGTCCTTCTGAGGTTTGTAAGACATGTGTGCTTTTATTATTCTAAAGTTCTAACATACGAGACGATTATTTATAGCAACGTTAGGATCTAATTATTTTACGTCCAGCAAAACGGGCCCACAACGGATAGTATGTGTCCTAACTTGACATAAAATACCAACAATTTCAAAGTGAAAGATGACAGCACGACGCTGAAAAATATTAAGTTTTGGCTACGAAGTCCCAAAAAGTGTTCCATTGCTGTTCTCAATATACTAGTCATGTTTTACCCTCCATTCTCATTTGTTTCCTAAATATTATTTTCTTACATTTTCCATAATGTAGCGTTCGGCTGCGGGTTCAGCGACCCTCGGGGACATCGTAATTCTAAAATATATTTATTTCCCCGTATCGTCAACAAAGTCAAGTAACAATGATGTCAAAAGCGTCTCAAAGGTATCTCATCGACGAAAACATGGTCGAAACCTTCGCTTGAAAATCGACTCGATCCTTAGTCATAATATACACGCTCTAACACATTCCACACTAGAATACCCCGACTAGCCGATTCGTTTCCGTGATATGGCAACACAATAATTCGAACAACCAAGTTCCTAGAAAGAACATTTATCTATCTTAATGTTTTAACTCGCTGGGCTCAGCTGACGATGTTTTAACGACTGCGTAAATTATTAAATTAATGTAAACGAAATAACCAGATGTAATCAACTCAATCAAGTCTCCCAATATATGTACGGTCGAATGGCTGCTGAGAATAATCCGGATCTTCTGAAAACGCTCTTAAGTAAGCTACTGTAGAAATCAATAAGTACTAACACTGAGACCCAAGTACAAAGATTTATCTGTCACAAATGTCTGTCAGATAGGAAGGAAATCGATCGTTATTCACCTCTAATATGTTATGATATTTATCACTGAGACCACATAATTGTACTGTTATTTATATTACTCAGATCTAGTTCTGTAAGGATGTATAGGAGTTGGAAAATAGAAAATAAATCAATTTGAAAGAAAAGCAATACATCTCAGGGTCCTGTTGAAGGATTTATTAACGTCGATACGTTGGATGGATTCAATAAAGTTGATACGGTGATGGATAATCATTAATACTACTTGTCTTCAGTAACGAAGAGCAGACTTTCAAAGTCGAATGTTGTATCCATGTATTTAAATCCATTGGTTACAGTCAACTCCTTCTCAAAAGAAACGAAACCATATAGAATAAATTATGTCGAGATATTAATTGTAATAAAATTAGATGAATGGTTTATGTAAAGCTGTCGGACTTGTCTCTTAAATTAACTCTTGATTGGCCTTTGTTATTTCTAAGGGC
>DWPT01004216.1:0-13493 GCA_018251895.1 Agathymus mariae mariae
GGGATGAAATTCATATGCTCCAGTCGTTTATTATGGGTATGTCTTGCTGCGTTTAATTTTGACTCATTGGCTATTAATTGTTTTTTTTTTTTTTTTGTTTAAAATAATCGGCAAATGAGAAGACATCGGATAGTAAAAACATGAAAATCCGCAACATCTAGGGACGTCACCGATGCTTATTCAATAATCGAAAACTCACTTGATAGCTGAAGCTTCAATTATGCAATCGAATCACGTTAGTCATACTTCAAAATTGTCTTAGATACCCTATTACTATGATAACTACAGGTTTTTTAAAGATATAAGGATTTTTTTTTATTTATATTTGAAACAATGACGACGTTTGTTATTTTAGCGATAATATGATATCAACCTATAGTTTCAAGATTTCGCCGGCTGTGGGACAACTGCTTAAATTATTTCGTGTGATTCAATTACAAATGGGTTGCGTATGACAGGCCTTTTCATTATAAGACAATAAGTTTAAGAAATCAATAACTTGTATCGTATCGCGTGTCCGTAATGAGATTTTGTAGGCGTGCGTGTCAATGATTTCAACAGTCAGAATACGAATACTGGAATTTAATAATGAATTGTAAAGTTGAAGTTTCACGTTGAAACTTGTGAATATTCACCATATTTTCTAAAGAATTATGTTAGGTATAGAAAAAAAAATCGAACCTAACGGGGCATTTTTGTGTATAAAAAACTCGGCGCCATCCACTGAAGGGTGACTTGAAGATTTCTAACTTTACCGGGGGAAATTGGCTAAAAAATTCCTTAGCAAAATAAAATCGAAGAGCAACTTCCGAAAGTTATCGAAGTTTCCAACAATCCATTACACCGAGTTTCGCAAAAAATTGACTTGGAACTTATTATTTTGAGTGAAAACATCTTCGAGTTTCGTCGCCTCCAGTTCCTCCCCAGGTCGGCTCGCCCCCCGTCACATTCCCTCTTGAGTACCGACTTGACATTCAATTAATACGTGAAAATACTTACATCGTTTGTATCGTGGAAAAAGATAGTACCAATTAACTTATGTATACGTATTTTATGAACAGCCTGTAGAATCCATTTTAATATGATAATAATAGTGAAATGTGCTTTCCTCTGTACACATGGACACTTGATGTATATTTGTAAAATTTCATGATGAATTACCTACTCTATAGTTACATTAACTGTATATAAAATGAATATGACACTAGCGGTCAGTCTTTGCTCGAGTTTAACAATTAGGTATTATATAAGTAGATTTTACATAGGTATAATCCACTAATCTCTAAATATTATCATATAATTATATCACGATTCTAGCTATTGGTTTATATATATGTATACTTTTAACAGTAGTTATTTCTACATAACATAATA
Organism: Agathymus mariae mariae; assembly: GCA_018251895.1. NCBI lineage: Eukaryota > Metazoa > Arthropoda > Insecta > Lepidoptera > Hesperiidae > Agathymus > Agathymus mariae. The sequence goes on from DWPT01004216.1 coordinate 1,375, forward strand.
ACATGGTCTACGGGTGGGGAAAATATTTTTATTGTTTTCGTATGTCCCTATACTTATTATTTATTCGATGACATTAATTTGCTCGTAAATGATCGAGTCGAAAATTGAGTTGCGCCATAATAGAGACCATGTTTATGACAAACCTACTACAGCCAGATGCAAGAAATGGCGTCTAGCGTCAGTTCTCCCGATATATGCTATAATTTCACATAGTTTCTATCTTTCTTAGCTATAAATGATCTCATTTACATCACACTAATGGTAAAGGTACTTTTGATTCACTCAGAAATTCGCTCCTGAACACTTCGATAGATCTGTTATGCTTTTTTCCTTAAACAAATAAAACATAAAAAATTAAAAAGCAAACTACGTTTTTTACGCGTTCTCATAAGTATTGTTTTGAATTTTAATATATTAAAATTTTACTTCATTACAAGTCTTCATGTCTGGAACTAAGTACGTTCTTTATATCGACGAAAACAAATATCAACGATGGTATGTATGTAGTAACACGCGGGAGCGAGTTACTCAATTGGCTATATTGCGCGGTGCTTTGTTCACCTGCTAGTTCAAATTCGTTCCAAGTCATAATCTGACATACATTTGACAGCTGAAATGGCAATGGCGATCATATTCAAATCATGACACGGATTCATCCTTGAGTGCGGTGTGAACATACTGACAATTTTGTATTTGTTTAGACGGCTATGGGACAAGGCTGAAAAGTAAAAAAAAATAGTTAATGGATTTTTATGTTATTTTTGAGAGGTTTTAAAGTGCGCTTACTAGTGAGGAGTTCCTTCTCAGGCTTGAGGAGTATCAATATTGTGACGAATCTCTTAAAATAATAATTCAATAAGAATAAAATACTCCATGTTCTATGGGTTCCATGATAAAATAATATTATTATTATTTTTGTAGGATATCTTACACAGTACTGAAAAATGTTTTAAAATATCAGGTCCTTGTATCACAAAGTCCAAAACTGGGACACAAGTCTGTTTTGTGTTTCAATTGTCAATTTCTATCTCGTTTTGAAACATCTTCTTTAACCTGTTTTCTAAATAAATGGGGAATTACACTACTGAATGGGTCGTACTAGATAACGCAGTACAGATTGGTGGACGGATTACTGGCAATTTGAATCACGAAATCTATTAGAGACATTGTCTTCACCTAGGTTTAAAAAGTAAAGAGAAGAACGTAAAGAATGGGCTCTCAGAAGCCAAAAAAAACTAAGGAAATTCTGCCATTAACGTCTTTGCCTTTGTTGTTATTCTTCGTAACCATTTAGGCGTTAGGTCGACTAAACTACAAGTCTAAAACACTCCACGATACAAAAATCACCACTTTCAGAGGCGGGCTAACTAAATAGCAAACAAAGCTTGTGGCGGTGTAAGCGGCGGCCGTCCCGCCACAAAGGCTTTGTGCCCGCCACACTGACACGCTTTTTGCGTCGCAGCGTCGGTATCGCTCGATGACGTCCCATAGATCGATAAGAGACTCCCACTCAATGGGAATGCTCCATTGTATCACTGACACTACCCCGCCTGAGATGTGGAAAGCGTTGCCCTAAAATGTGACACGGCACGTGATACAGCCGACAGGTCTCGTGACGTCAAAGAACCAATGATTTAACTTTGAATCTTGCGTTCGAAGTAACGTGGTGACATGCACGTTTATAAGGTTATAATTTTGACGTCACTATCAGTTTGATTTAATAATAGATTAATGATACGGACATAACACACAATTAAAGGGAGGTATCTAGCTAGTAAAAAAAGATTACCAGTATGCAAGAGTACTCAGGTCAGCCTTGTGGACCAATGAAAGGAAATAACGTATTTCTCAGGTTAATTGACAACACAGCAGAAATAACACATGCAGGAGAGGTTGGTGAAAATTAAAGAATAGGCATGCCTATTAAGGCTGAGGTACACTTCCTACCTCCTGTTAGATATTCTGTCCGCGTTGATATTTCCGTCCGCTAATGATGTGAAGCCGCACGTAAAGAGTGATTGTGCTTTTAAAGCTCAAGTCAGGTGGCTTACAGTTCTAGAGTACACCGCCACGTATCGAGTTATTTTATTGTAATTTCCGATAGATGTTTCCGATTTATCACACGCACTTTAAATGCGATGAAAGACTTTAAATGCGATGCTGCCATGTATTAAACACGCTTAATAGACACCTTTAGATACTTTATGTAAAACAACGCGACAATTACAGATAAATTTTCACTGAGACGCAACTCAACAGACGCAATATATTCAGACACAGTACTAGTATCTAGTAATTTTATATCCAATAAATAGTATCTATAAATTAAGTTCAGTATCAATGTATATATGAATAACCTAAAGATACAAAGGTAAGGTTAAAGACTGTTAGAGAAATAAAAACAAAAACCTCGGCTAACTGTAAAGATACATCTTTTGTTGAGCGTACTTGCGCCAACACTTTATTCATAGAAACAAAATGTAATCGGATATCCTACAAAAATAGTTCTTTCTACACATTGTCCGATTTAGGATTCTAATTTGAACGAAACTTCGATGTAGATGGTCGAATGTTCTAAAAATTTAAATTAAAAATAATTGTTCTACACATTGTACAATTTTATGCGATTTACATTAGGATAGGAAACTGGAGATCACGTTTAAGGACAACCGAATGTTTTATCCATGATGATGAAAACGAAGCTAAAGAAGTACAACGTGAAACGTGACACAAACGACAAGTCTCGTGAATCCGGCTGATGTCGTAAGTCACGAGATATACAGCACATTACAAGTTCGAGATACTTCGAATTGTTTATGAAAATGAGTTGTGATGAAACATTTTAAGCTATTTCCGTTGCACCCTTTTATGAAACTTCGCACGATTTAAGAGTAATGTAACTTAACAGTCAAACTCTTTCGAAATGGTTTTTACGTAAATCTGGTTGTTACGTAAATTTACTCATTGGTTTATTCTTGTTTGTCATAATGCTGAACTTTGATTTTATTGAAAGCTCAACATTGTTCCGTCATAATGTTGTCATTCGATTGAAAATGCAATGATGAACGGTTAATTGAACGATTATTTGAATTCATTCAACTGCTTTATTTTAATTGAAAGGAAGCTTTCAATTATCGAAGCTTAGTTACAGATCATCTTCTGTTAAATTCTGCTCTAACATCGTCGTTTGCTACGTAGATCACATTTTTATATAGCTCATATTACACATCCCGACGGTTTATGACATTGTAAGTGATTAATCGAGTAACGTTTTCTCGAATCGGATCGGGAGTTGAATTCTTGGTCGCTGGTGGCACAATTTCTTGAGCTCTTCTACTCTTTAAAGGACAAGTTAAATCAGTCGAGGTTGCTATTGGTAGATCAGTCGCTAAACCATGTTGGTGGTATTTGGCTGACATGAGAACTTTCACCGCTTAAGTTGACCACGTTAAAGTCAGAATATGTTCCAAGACTCCTCAGTTACGAGAAAATCTTGTGGATTGTTTTAATTAGCGATGTTTTCTGCTTAATTCTAACAATGGGAAACGCTGAGTAATTTTAACAAAAAGTTCCGTAGCGTAGTTTGTAATGCTTCTTTTTATTACGAATTTCGCGAGGTGGTAAGGTTCGCTGTAAACAGGGGTAAAGCACGTGATACTTTTGATAAGTCTCGTGACGTCCCCAAAAAATGACGTAAGAAAATATGAATCGGCACTGTTATCGTCTGCTGAAGTGGAAATTCCCTAACCAAACTTTGCTAAAGTTTATTTTTATCAAGTTTTTCTAAAAATAAGCACTGTAGCAGCCGTAATAGAATTTTCTTTATGAAACCAAAGAATAATGAATTTCAAGTACGCACGTAACTTTCAGAAACTCGTGTTCTTTGCACGATTCGAATCGAGACACCGAAAACGAAAGTTGAATTTCAAATAATAAGTGATTTACAATAAACATTGTGGAGTTTGCATTGCTTCTTCTATCCTCACCAGGTGCATCTACTGCGTTTTCGTTAGTCCTGCAAAAAAGCAATTACTTCATTCAAACCGTAATGACCCTTGTGGTATCACACATGCGAATGCGCCATGGTACCCACTTGTCATAAACACATCTTGTTGTCAGCTCGATTGTCAGTTGTTACCGTAAAAGATATTGGTTGATAATATGAAACGACCACGTAGCCTAATTTGTACAACCCTGCCTGCCAAGCAAAGTTTTCAGGTTGGAGCTCCGGCCGAGACAAAAAGATATGTAACAGTACCTTGTTTCTTTCTTCTTATTTTTTGGCCAAAAACACATCAGTAATACATTTAACGATACTAATGTCCGTGGACGACGGTGAGTACTTCTCATCAGGTGAGTCGTCTGGTCGTTCGTCGGCTATTTTCAATAAAAAAAAGGCAACTGTTTGCTCTCGGGTCATGAGTACTTGTGATGTCATATTAGTGTACGTCCAAGCCACCCGCAACACAGGGAAACCTAGTGTTGTCAGCTTCTCAACGTTTATTGATTAATTATAATTATAATTGTTAAAGTCAGTAATTTATAAGATACTATCCACACGTCCACAGAAGAACTCGATGTGTCACTAGTGATTAGTAGATACCAGTGTATCTATTAATCATAATTGTCATGAATTGTCATATGCAAGCTTTGACAGTTCAAAGCTTGCATATGACACCTGTCATGCAGTTGAAATTAATTAGTGACGCGGATATTAAGTACAAGCATATAAGACAATTACGCGAATGAATGTCAAGTAAACATATTAAATAATAATGTGAAATAAAGTTTTATGTAACTAAATTGCTTAAATTTGACGTAAAAAGTATTCTTATATATGAGAATAAACCAAGACGTTTGTTTTATCGACGGTCATAAACACCATAGAATAAAGATAATGTTGTGATGTGATAAAATTAATTTAAATAACTTTTACTAGGCTCCAATGAAAAGATTTGATGCACTGGCAACAATGATTATATAATTTGTGTAATCGCTTCTTAAGTTATCCCATCTATCCTTGAATGGTGTATGGAATCCTATTAGCCTTATTAGTCCAAGCTAACCTTCTCTAGGTACAGTGCACCCTGCGGAAGTTGAGGGTCGAAGAGCTATGTATTGATCAATTAAATTCCATCGGTAGGTACTGGTCTATACATCGACATCAGCTTAGTGCTAGAGTGTTGCCATTAGCTACATTACCGTCGTTATAAAATCAGCGGTAAGATGCGTTTAATTTGTTTTAGCTACAATTTGAGAGAGCTTGTTACATACGCGAAGTTTTCTCACAATGTTTTCCTTCACCGAAGTTAATCATAATTAATTTGTAATATATACATAATTTGAAAAATTCTTAGGTGCTGGATTCAAATTCCATCTTTTTGGGTGGGAGATCGATGTTCAAACCACCACTTTCACTGCTTAATTAAATGTAATGGGGTCGTCAATGAATGAAACAATGAATGAATAAATAAAGTAATCAAAGTTATCTTTAAGTTCTGTGGTCCCAGTCAATGTCACTGCGTACAGGCCGTCCAATGAACTCTATTCCCAAAGCTTTTCATCAGTAACCCTGAAATTTATAAACGCCACCCGATAAGGAAGTGTGACGAGCGATGTTTTCCACATTTGCTCATCACGACGATCTCTTCACGCCGAGAGCAATGTTAAGTAGATACGTGCTGTACATATTTATGCGTTATTGGCGGTTTACAATTAACATAAATTAGTTATTAGTGGTGCGTGAAGAACGTGAGTCACATGTCATCTGTATGAACAGAATGTCGGCTTCATCTCACGAATAATATTCCACTTATAAACGATGACACTGTTGTCTTCGGAATAGACAAAAACTGACTTACATTTTAAGGCTCCCAATGGTACAATATCGTTGCCACGAATTTTTTGTTGTTGAAGTGACATTTTAAAATGATAAGTATTAAATATCATAATTTTAAAATTTCAATTCATGAATTATGGTTTTAATTAATTAATAGATTTTTTTAAATTTCCAGCAACTGATCAAAGACAATAAAATGCTTTCATAGCCATTAACCTAGTAATCTACCTAAGATCATCCGATCATGAGTTTTATTTACATAGTCTTATATTTTTAACTAATATAAGTGGTTTAAAAATCTCCGATGTAGTTAAGCTTTTTAAAACTGAAATTTAATATTGCTAAAGTCGTATACTATTGCCTTAATGAGATAAAATAAGTAGCTACACCTAAAACTAAAAATAATTATGTATTTATGATTACATAGCAGACGACTATAAAGGACATTTTGAGCCCTTCCAATTAAAACGATAGCCTTACGGACATGTCAAGGGACATTGGCGTCCTAGTTCCTACACGCACGGCCAGAGGGCGCGCTCGGCGGAACACAAATACGTAATGCGATGGAGACATCATTCCGTAAATGCACTGAATTGAAATCAGGTACCCGATGGGTGGATTGGAGTAGTTCCAGGGTCGGATGTCAATTTAGTTTATTACTATAGATCGGTCGAAAAGACCCTTGGATTTATATTTCTTCAGATTGAAATGTGTTTGAGTAATCAGTTGTCAGAGTACTCGGTTTTATATTTCGCTGTAATATATTTTCCAGTAATGATAATGATTTGTATAAAATGACATAAAGTGGTCACGAGTGATAGCTAAGAGGTTTATAAGGGCACCTCATGATGATGTGGATTCGATTTCGGTGCGCAACTTGGATTTTTCGGAATGATACGCGTATCATTTATATTTGAAATCGATTAACATTCATATATGACAGGGGAAAAACGTTACATGGAAATCAATAAACTCGAGATCTCACCGTCTTGTTTTTTTAAGCTGGATGAATTTGCCAATCTTCATTATGCCAGCGTGATAGAACATCACCTTAATTCCGCACGTTAATTCTCAACGATAGAACATTGAGAAAAATAAGAACACTACGTATCACATTATGTTTTACTCTTCTTAAATATTATAATCTGTTATACATATATCCGTAGATATACATTCCACGTTATGAAACAACCGAAGCGCCATTGTAATATCTTTCTCGGTAGCAATATTGCACGCTGAATACTCCGATATCCTATAAGGCCTCTTGAGGCATATTACGAGTATCTTCCAATATTACAGCAAAAACAGTTCCATCTATATTACTTATTCTATTTACTTGCAACTATTGTCTGCTATCTAAAGATTCTAAAGGAAGTACTGTATGTTGAATTAATTTTGTTAAATTAATGTAATTTTTGACTATCCCATAATTGGACTGTATAACTGAGACAAAGAAGATGATGAATTAAATTTATACAACAATACATTAAGTACAAGGATCGAGTATAAAAAGTTTTTGAAAAAAAAAAAAAAATAACACTTTCTGGTTATATAACAAACGTACCAGATACATTTTACTTAAAAAATAATAATTTCAATTAGACTCAGTGTATTTTCATTAAACGAAATTTAATATTCACTAAAAAACCAACCCTGTTACCGGCTACAGTTTTCCGTTTAAACAGGACATAGAGTAATGAGTACCGACTGCCTACGTATGCAAATATGGAGACAAACTAAATCTTTCATTGATTACACACTCGAAAGACCCTACGGCTGAAAGGGCTCGCTTAAATTATCAAACAGAGCCCACTTGAAAACTGCAATGACACATGTTACGATTTGGTGTACGCAGTTGGTCGACCAGTTGCAAGATTTGTTCAATTTCGAATCAGATATCCACTTCCCGTTCTCGGCGTGCAGTATTGCGAAATCTCGTCATACACGACATTGTAATCAAACAAAACGAGACAAAACCTACTCGAAAGTAACCCAACGAGAGGATATCGAAACAAAATCCCATAACTGTTCAATCAACGGCGTTGACATCACTCGACACGTAAACTCTCTAGGACGCACGCAAAACGAACATTTTTCCGAACGGAACGCCCTTTCTACGCAAAACTCGATAAAAATGTCGAAAAAAATAACAGTAACATGGCGTATAATGACAGCTGGTCCACTTGAGGACAAAAGGGGAGAGCCGAGCCTCGTCGAGAAAAAAATATATGAAGAGTTAAAACAACAACAGCGCGTACGTGAGCGCGCGGACCGGCGGCGACTGTTCGCTAATAAATTTGCAATCGTGTTCGATTCGAACCGACATCCAAGTGTAAATATACACCCGAGCTCCTCGGCGATGAGTGGACTCAGCTCGCACACTGCAGCCAACCCACATTCATCATAACGCTACCCTCGACCTGAAATTAGGTAGCAGCGTTGAGAAACCTCGTTACGAATATTGCTATATACGTCTCGGGGAGAATAGCGCCGCATTCGAGTTTAAAATGCGAATAATAATCGCGCCATTCATAAAAATCCCGTGCGCGGAATGCAAGGAGAGGCCGTGTTTTACACGTTATAATTTTGAGCCGAAAGCAGGCCTGCGACTACCCGGCAGGCGGTTGTTTTGTGCTGAGTGTAGGCTCGGTTCAAATGCCGCGCACGGCCCATTAGTTGATGAGCGCACGTGTATACCCGCCCTACGCCAGACGCGCGCCGAGCTCGACTCGGGAAAGAGTAACAATTTTCAGCTGGAATATGAAAATGTTTTGTAGCTTTCTGTAAAAAATATGTTTACTTAAAGCACCATTTTCACGCACAATAAGTTTCCCAGAACATTTTGACCATACAGGCTTATACAGCACACGTAAGTAGGCAACGTACGCTCATTGCGATTGTACTTTGTGGATTTTATGAAGATGGTTGAACAAAACCCTTAAAACCCCTCGCACGAGCTAAAATGAAATGTACAGTATGTAGCAGTATTTGCTAATGTGAAATATTAATTATCAAATGTGTTTTACTGGTATTAAACATAAATATGACTTTTATTTTTACTAGCTTATTATTTTAAGGTCTCGTGAGATAATATCGCCACCTCCATATTCATTTCCAACAAGCGCCGGTTTAGTAACCCTTCTCCACGATCCATCCTGTTTAATCTGAAACTTATCAATTTATCTAACTGTCGATGCTCTCTTTGATCTACATGGCTTCATCTAGAAACGAGCTTAGGGGACTATTTTTAAACATTAGTTTAATTTAAAGCATTCAGGCTTCTGATCGATATAGATATAATTTCACGTAGCAATGGTTATTTTCATTTCGGTCAGTGATAAAACGACCACTGAGTACTGCAATGTATAAACCAAAAATTTGAAATTGGCCAAAATTTTTCATTTTTTCGACACCTCGATGAAGTGGAACCGCAAGTTCAGTAAAAAGAAAAATTTCAAAGCCGAACATTCAATCTCAGTTGGAACGTGAAAGTTTGGGCGCGAAACAGCCGCAGTGCTCGAACTGCTCGAATATCGATCACTCCGCCTCAGGTAGTTAAGCGTCATATCGAGTGATACCCGTTCGACCCCTCGATGTGTGTTTTATATGAATTAATTCCTCGGCTGACGGAACCCGAAAGCGTTTTACTCACGGGCCAGATGGCGCACGGACAGATCAATTTGATGATTGCAAAAAAAATGCCTCGGACTGTTTGATGTTGTTCGGTTTCCCAATACCGCTTCTTTCAGCGGTGCTTCTTTTCAAACTATATTAGTTCTGCGTACCTCTATCTCATAACTGTAGCGTTTGATGCAGATGAGGTTTTCAAAAGTTTTTGCGGTGCCACGATCTATTGTATCGTCAGCGTTCGATGCCTTTTCAGCGATATGATGGAGAGTTAGAAATTTCTGATGCACCGCGTGATTTTGATTTTAAAATTGAAATCTAAAGTTAACTGCTTCCTGTTAAATTTTCCATGACGCTCTGCTGTTACTTGCCAAAATCCTTATTAGATGAAATTACTTATTTTTGTCGAGCATATGTTGATTTTATTCTTACAGCGTACACTCGCCCTGTGTGCTCGTGTTACGTCACATTGTTATAGGTTAACTCAATCACATTCAATTCAATCAACATTATGGCGAACTCATAGACATTTTCATTCGAAATGTTAATTGATAATGTATGCGTGTAGTAATCGAATTTAGACCTTCAAAGTGGGAAGCTGTTTTTGCTATAAACTTTGTTATTTTATTGGTGTATTACGAATCATTTTGATGATCGCGATAAAAGGAACTTTGACAATTCAAAGTCACCAATGTGAGTTGTTCTAGTTAACTTGATTAATCAATAAGGGGTGACAAGGATTGTGACTATTCTTAGATCAAACTTTGTGGGATCCCCAATTTGACGTCGAAAGTATTCAAGAACAAATGAAAGGTGCTAATTACATGTCTACTCTAACTTCTATCAAACTGAATAAAAGGAATTATACGTAAAAATACATGAAAATAAAATTTCTCCCTACCTTTTGAATTTGGTTAAAAATAGCAAATGGAAAATGAATAAATGATATTCAATTAATATACCCCATATATATACAACAGTCTCTTTTAATCCTTACATCCAAGCAAACCTTACTCGTAAAGCGCGTTACTGAACACTGGATGCGGAAAGAGCGCCAGAGTCCTTTAAAACGCCAGGATCTATACTGTCTAGTTTAATACTATCCTTACTTACAATAAACGAACCGTGAAATGTTTTTAATATGCTTTGGTTGCATTATTAGAATCGATGAATGGCTAACAATTTTCCCGACAACAGTCGGAACAACGGTGACTAACTTACATTAGGTGGTCGAACGCCCTGTCGAGTTAAGTTTTCCTATTAATATTAAAAAATGAATATAATTAAGTTCAATTACATTTATTGTCATATAATCACCGATGTTAAGAAACGAATCAATTACACACAATTTATTCAATTCGTTTAACATTCGTATATTTATTTGTTAATTCTGTTTTGAAAAAAAAAACTCGAAATCAATTTCCATGTATCTAAATTTTTGTGTCAACCTCCCGTGTAAATTTCTTCCATGCCTGTCTAAACTCTCGTACCTAAACGAGTGTAATGACATCTGAACATTTTTCTATTTCGTCCAGACTAGGGTAGATCGGGGGTAGATAGTGTCAGCGCAGAGCGACGTGTTTAATAAGCATTATCTTGTACTACCCCAACCGCGACGTGCGTTACGTCACAAACTGTTCATCAGATTCGACAATTTTAATGTAAGCAGTATTTGAAACGAGCAACATGGAAGACAGATGAAATGCGGCACGTCAAGTGAGTAGTATTATTTACTGTTGTCGGACAGGCTAAACGAAGATTTAAATTATAACTGTGTTGAAATTTAACGCAGATGTAAAGGATCCATCCATATTTTGGTCTAAAACAATCTTTCCCGTTCGTGGTGCACCCTTTTGATTAGTAAATCAGAAGTATTTTATAGTTAATTTTACCTGAAAAGTTTAGCAAGATTCTGTGGCAGTATCACAGAACCAATTAACAAGCAGCTTCTAATAATGCTCTGCTCCTTTCTGACCGATAAAATGTCGGTGGTGACCTTGGAGTTACAAAAGACTGTGAATAAAGGTCAATACCTATCACCACAGCTTATAACGGGATAAATATCTGAGTTATATGAAAACCTTATTTTCAACTTACCATGCCAACTCAATTGTGGAATGAGATTCAGTCTGAAGTGTTCTTCGATTATTATAGTATGGGGTTCTTTACCAATTTATTAAAACGCGTTCTGCTCTGAAATCAGCATTACATTGGCGACATAGTGTTATTAAACTCCATAAGTTACGGTGACCACTAGCCATCGCAGCCCAGCCCAGCCCAGCCCAGATATAAACAATTTTGGTTTATTATGATGATGAAAACAATGCCTTACACTAAGAAATAGCACCTGTATTTTTCACGACTGGGATTTTCTTATAACTTTCTATTCATGCACGAATTGCAATGAAATGATAGCGATAGAAAATCGATTAACCCGTTTCTAAATATAGCGCGCACAAACGCACAGACAGACAAAAATTCTAAGACTATTGTTTTGGCTTATATCGCCTTAAAAAGGCCCCTAATAATAGTTATTCTCATATATTCTTCATGCAAAGAAAGCGATCGATTAAAATTTTAATATATACAGCCTTGGCCAAAAGTATTAGGCACCCTACAACTTGCTGCATATTTCGGGTATAAAAAAAATAAA
>DWPT01004217.1:0-13492 GCA_018251895.1 Agathymus mariae mariae
TGGTTTATTCTTCTATGACGTGCGAGTCTTAGTATTTTTGAAAAACATGTGAATTATTACAGATTTGGCTCGGGAGCAGTTTAGCTTTAATGCTGCCGCATTTATTTAATTGAGAAAGGCGCGTTTTTCGCGGCAAGCCGAATAACTAGTAAAAATATTTGTAAAAATTCTGGAATGATAGACAATAACGTAAGTTATTTCTTTCAGCTTTTCTTTTTCTATCTACTTTCTTTTACATGTTCATTAATAACATTCCGGCTTTCTGCTGCTTAATGTTGGATTCCTTGGCCGGCCCTTTAACTTTTATAACATTTGGATAGCCTAAATAAAGGATTTGTTTTGGAAGTATGATCATATTTTGGAGCTTCCGTAAATCATAATTTGAAAAGATGGCTTGCGGTTGACGCCGGAGCGCAGACGCTGACAAGATCGCCCCGTACGTTTTTATAGATTGTCGTATCTGCATAGGAGATTAAACTGTAAGTCATTGAACTCTATTATAAGCCCAAGCTAAAAGAGATACATCCTTTTATTTTGTTAAAATTTCATACTTATTGCAATCTGGTGGCATCTAATTATTATATGAAGCTGGTGGTGAACTCAGTTGAATAAATTTCTGTTGTTCACCGGTACCTTGTTTCATTTAGCACTCATATTCAACACAGCGCCCGCCCTACGATTAAAGGTTCCAATGTCTGCTGGCTATGTCTGAGGAAACCAGGTAAATACTGTGATCATGGCACCCGAATCCTTTTCTTTATTTTCTTGTAATTTATAATTTGATTTTTTTTTTGTTTATAAAAGCCTCCACCATCTGGCACACAACTGGGAGATTCAGAAATCTATTTCTTTGATGTTTACATTCCCATCCACTCTTAGTCGTACAAATTCTACTAATTATTATATAAAGCTCCTGTAGAATGCAGCTGGTTTAAAATAATTTTTGTTTTTTGTTCCAATACTTTGTATCCTGGGAAACTGATCTATAACCACAGTATAAAAGACAAACTTGTTAGTTAGTGTCGAAGTTCTATTAAGAGAATAATATTTTGTTTGGTTTTCTGAAAATATTGATAAACAAATAATAATAGGTTTCTAAATCAAAGAACTACTGCCTTTTAGACACCATAGGGTGTTATTTAAAGTCTGTCTTAGACTTACAAAAACATTAAATACAGGTAAGCCCTAGAACATTTAATTATGGTGCAAAAAAAACCCCCTATGCTCTAATGCTGCTTTTATCTTTGTTCTATATAAGACATATTACTGATACCTTTCATGTCACAGTCTGTTAATATCCTAACAATCTCTCTCTACAAACTCTAATTTCAGTCTGCACAAAAAGACACAGTGTGCACAAAGTTACATGAAAAGCTCATTTAGACCATCCTTCAATATAACCAGCTGAAGTTTCTTTGACATAATATTTTCATAAGCTAAGCACAGAAAAAAAAAATATTTATAATTGTATTAATAAATACCTGTATGAAATTATATACTTCCTTATTGTATTTTAAATACTTGATATTATTTATTACATCCATTTGCAAAAACACCAATCAATTTTGTCTACAATTATCTACGTATTTTAATTAAAAACTTGACTACTAAAAGTATTCAAAATGAGTCGCTTTAGTCTAATTTATTAACAATAAAACTTTACTACTGGTATCTAGTATCAAAACTGAATAAACTGGTACTTATTTCCCCACTGAGCACACCAGTGAAATTTTTAATAAATTTTGCCATAATTAAATCCCCATGGAGTACCATGAAATTCATATTAACACAAAGCTCTATGAAATGTAATTACTTACTAAAAAGGGGCATGATCGTAAATTAACTTTCTATTGTCAGGGGCATGCTGTGGATATAATATCATTAACAATCCTTTAAAATAAATGTTAATTAAAATATGCATCTATTATCTTCAGTTTTTGCATTTTACAGCCTACAATTATCCATAAATAATTAAAAGTTATTTATAGCAAGTAGCTGCTAACTTGGCACAGGAATCTTATTAGTGAATGGAGTACATCATGTAAATAAAGATATAATGTTTCAGATACAACCATAGTCATAATAAAACAAGCAAAAAATGTAACATATTTTATGAATGTCTATAAAATGGATTTCCTTATTGAGTTGCACAATAAATGCACTCACAAATAGCATGCATGACGGGTAAGGAAGTTTAAAGTGACAATGGAATGAGTAAAGGCAAAACAATACATGCAATACTAATGACTAAATAATCTACGAATGATTTAGTGAGATCTTAGTTTATCCAGATAGTATTTATTAAATGTTTTGCATTACAGTCTTATAGAATCTGGAGTTAGAGGCATATGGCCTGGAATACATAGTCTAATAACATTAGCTTTTGTACTTGAAAAAGAATTGAAATACACTTTCACCCCCCAAATAATAAACCTCATTTTGCTATACTGTAACTGATACAGACAAATGTAACGTCACAAAACTCAGGATCACTTTCATCCATGTATGAAAGTAATATAAAATTTAATTCTATAATACTTCATAGCACTGATTCACTGAGAATAATCACTTTAAATGTCTTTACAACACATTTAAATATGAGAAATGGAGACCGTGTCAGTAATTTGTCAATAATAATACCATTAGTAAACATTGAGAAAATTGTGTCTACATAATATATGTGTCTAAATATATATCTACATAATATTTAAATTATCTATTATACTGAATACATGCTATTGATAATTATGTAAATAAATATATTTTTATTATTGCAAATAATAAGCATCCTTAATATTTTTTATGAAATTACTGCCTTTATAGAAAATCTAAACATAACTTTGGTAAACAATTAAGTATAATAAATTCTGATGAAATAAGCAATTATGAGAATTAATATTCCTAATATTTTCTTTTATTATAAGTGGATTATTCAAGTTGTATTGTTGTATGTAATCCTAGGGCATGTTTACCATTATGATGGCATAATGGCAACCTGCTACATGGCTATCAAAAAAACTTGTTGAGTCAACATATCTTAAAGTATACCTGTATTACTGACTACTTACTTTTTACTCACTAGGTAGTGAAATCAACTTTTTTATAACTAATAAACAAAAGTATTAGAAGTATATAATGTATTACCACATATAGTTAAATATATTTTAATAATGTTGAAATTCTTAACAAAAACGTTTCTACATCACCCTCAACCAAAATTCTGAATTTAATAGTTTACTATTGAAAAATATAATACAGTGCTGCACTAACCATCCTTGGATTGCAAACAAAAAAAAATGAGACATCACAAACAACCAAGGGTTGAGAATTGTTATTTTCATTGTTACAATATTTGCCAGAGATTAAAGACAGTGCATTTTGCACAACAGGCTTACAGGGAAATTATCAATTGAATCTTTAACTATCAAATTTCTTGTAGATTTCTCCAAGAAAAACGTAATCAAAACAGCGGGCTTCAAGTAATATTTTGTTAATAACCATAATTAATAAGTAGATTACCTCTGTAAATTCCCCATTTCCATCCTGGAATAGTTGTTCAAAGGCAAGTTCATTACGCTGGGAATCAGACAGGAAAGATTCTGTTTCAGCCACGTCCGATTTCTTGTGAGGCAATTTGACACTTCCCGCAAAAATTGGAGTTGTTATCTTTGGTGTATACACATGCTCCTCCGGTCTTTCCAGCAAGGACTTCGGGATGTCTTCTTCGAGGGATGGATCGCCGTCGGACATCACTTTTCTCTATCACAGTCACTAAATCACAATCAGTGCGCACATAACCGAATTGTCTGCATCAAACTGATTAGTCATCAATTTAATGAGCGATGTGAAACAGTGAGCGGCTACTGATCGACTAGTTTTAGTTGCATTCGGCCAAAATTTTAACTAAACGTTAGATTTTGTAATAGGTTTAAGTACCCGCAAGGTACTTGTTAATTACAATCTCCTTACCAACAGCGTTTAACCCGATTTTTTTTATTCAGTCTGATTGTGATATATAAAGAATCAACCCAACGATGCTGGGAGACAGGCGAAGGAGATTCCCATCCTTGACATGTACTGTAACAGTTGTCATTTAAGAGTTCCATTCAAACTTCAAAGGTAAATGTGCAGTGACAGAGACAAGATATTAGTGTAAGCATATGCTTAAAATAAGATACGATCTTTGGTACTGGGCGTTATTGCTAATATTTTTATGTGAAATATTTACGCTATGGTTTTAGATCTGGCAACTTTTTATGCCACGCTGCCCATGACCTGTCACCGGCGACGTACACGACCGTCAAGCGAGTGAAGTTGCGTTTGTGTTCACAAAATTTTAATAGGTTGCCGGTGAACATTTTCTTTTTAAGTGGTCTCATTTGTGGTATTTATTGATGTAATATTTAAAAAATTGTGTTCAATAAAATTAATCATCATGACTGCTGAAACACATACTAAAGCGAGATTTTCTCACCTCTCTTCGGACAAACAACTAACATTTATCAAACTAGCTGTTTTATCGATGGCAGCGATTTTATGTAAGGAAACATGGTTTTATTAATGATCTTTTGCGCGCGATATAAATCATTTTACCTTAGTAATGGTAATCATTGAAGTTTACCCCATTATTTTACAACTTACGTGGTCCAACCGTCCTTTCCGTAAAGCACTTTACTTGCTGACTTCGCTATTATCAAATTGTCTATATAACAAATTTGTGCTATTTATATTGAACACAGTATAATATAATGGTGTAACTCGATAATATTAAAACAATATGTACTTTAAAATTGTAAGATTTCTGCATATTTTGTAATTTACCTAAATCTAAAGTAATACTGAAGCTGATAAATCTCTATTCGTTATCTTTAAGCATAATGCAAACTCAATAGCATTATAAATTTTTATTAACTTAATATATTTTGTTTGCAGCATTTGCAACTCGCCTTTTCTCTGTACTTCGCTTTGAAAGTGTAATTCATGAGTTTGACCCATACTTCAACTATAGAACTACCAGGTACCTTACAGAAGAAGGATTTTACAAATTCCACAACTGGTTTGATGACAGAGCATGGTACCCCCTTGGGCGTATTATAGGTGGTAAGTTTGAAACCTTGTTATTCATTTGACATTCATTAAACTGGTATTAAGAAGTATTTTCGTTTCATGTACCACAAAGTTCTCACTGTTACTATTGCTAAAAGTCCTACTCATGTCTGTTACGTGCGACTAACTCAGTTGTAAATAGTTGTATGGGATTTTTTGATTAAAATTAATTAAATTAAAATTAGTATGATATATATAGGAGTAGGTTGATATGAGTCTCACATATATGACATTTAAAGAGCTGTATGAAAATTCAAGCAGCACACATCCAGATCCTTCAAATATATAGAAATATGTTAATAGTTGTCAAAGACAATCATTTGTTACATATCTGTAACTAAATTAAACCTAGTTCTAAAATAGAATACTTCTTATTGTTGTGATTTATATTCAATTATTAAACGTTAAAGTGTTCTATCTAGTACATAATTCTGAATTACATAAATATAATAATACATATAAATCCATCCAGTTGTTTCCTGAATAACTATTTCTGCTGTATAACTAACATAATGCTCATAGGTACAATCTACCCGGGCCTCATGGTGACGTCTGCAACACTATACAATATCTTGCAGTTTCTGAACATCACTATCGACATCAGAAATGTGTGTGTGTTCCTGGCTCCATTCTTCTCCTCGCTCACCACTATTGTTACATACCTACTGACTAAGGAGCTCAAGGTAACATTATCATGGATATCAGCTATTTCCCTATAATCTCACAAATCTAAACTATAGATTATATGTTGGAATTAAGTTATTTCCAAAAAAATTATGAATAAATTCAGGTTAATTTAAACTTTATTAAATTAAAGTATAAGTTTAACCATAATTAAACATGGTAAATGTAAATTTTATGTTTAAATATAACCATAATACTTCTCATATTATATTGATCTCACATTAGACTTAACTAGTTTGATTTGAGCAAATTGACTACAAACACTAAAAGAATTAATTATGGAATAAAGTTATAAGATTTTTTCATCAAACATATTCATAAATTTGTGTACATTGTATAGTTGCTATAAGTCAATGTCATCTGAACATTGATGGTTGTTTTAGCCTTGGGCAAGGTTAATATCTGTAATGTGTGTTCATGTCAAACTGTCGTGTTCCAGCTGGGGATTTGGGAGCCAGTACTTTTTTCTTACTTTATTTACTGACTCGTAACTGTGTACACAGGTGCATGTGGTATGACTGGATTATATTCTGCTTATTTTATTTTGCAAAAAATGTTTTGTTTTACATACATTACTGTGAAGGACATTATCATTTGATAATGTTGCAGACTATTTAAAAGTTTGTTAATGTTATTAAATTCAATTTCATGATCATTATTTTGCGGATACATTTATGCATGGCATTTTTGCTTCTACTATTGTTTAGCTAAAGGGTGCTTTAACATTGAAAAAGAGGCGGCAAAAGAAACTCCTCAGCATGTCTTTTAAAACGAAAGCCCCCAGCTCAAAGTAGAATTGAGTAGTTTTGCAGCTGACTTGTGTAGGAGGGTGGTAGCTAGCCAGGCCGGTTTCACGAAAAAATAATAATACCGGTAATAATATTATTGACTTAATAATAATACTGATAGTATGACCCTTATGCAAAGCCCTACTACCAAGCAGGCTGGCATGGCTGGGGAGCCGCCCCAAATACGGTCTAAATTCATTGCACTGCACTCCATCCACCCACAGTACAACTACCATGTCTGGGTTATTAATGTTTTCTTGCTGAGTTCTAATAGGTACCACACGCAGTAGTTAGCACACTTAACAATGAAATTGAAAATATTAAAATAATTGATGAACTTTCTAAGCATTGGGAAATGTTTAAGATATATATATCTATGTGCCTGACTAGTCGAGTCGTGAGTTAATTATCCAAATTTGAACTACAACTTTTCAAATAAACTCTCTAAAATGATCAGTGGCTATTCGTTTGCCTGCTGTTATACATTTTTTTATTTGTTTTACAAGTATTTTATTTTTTTTGTCGACACGACAGGACGAGGGTGCAGGATTGGTAGCGGCGGCCATGATAGCCATAGTCCCTGGCTACATCAGTCGCTCGGTGGCCGGAAGCTACGACAACGAGGGTATCGCCATATTCTGCATGCTGCTCACCTACTACTTCTGGATCAAGGCAGTCAACACCGGAACCATCCTCTGGGCCACTATGACGGCACTGGCTTACTTTTATATGGTAAGGCATGGTAACTGTTTACAAAGATTCAACATATCAACGGCCTTTCTAACGCACTAATGTCTCTTCGTAATTGAGAACGCGTGGCCATCTCTCTGCTCTAGTGCGCATTGGTGGATAGGTTAGCAGCCAACTCAGGTAATTACTTTAGCCATATTATTATTAATTACTTTCCTTATATTCTTATGATATTATGATTTACTCACACAATTACAATTAAAATTAGGGATGTTATGGATATGAAATTTCAGATCGCAATATAGATAAGGATTTATGAACAATATTTTACAGGTTTCTGTTAGGCTTATGGATATGTATTTACTTCGGATTATCCGATTGTTTTGGATGAATTTCGTTAGGGATATTAAATGATTTTTGAGTTGTAACCAAAATATATAATGTATTTATTTACAAGGTAACTTTCTGACTTTCTGTCCACGTAATTTTTGGTATTATAATAATGAAAAAACCTAAAAAAAAAAAAATAGAAACGGCCTCAATATGCTCAAGGTTTAGAAAACAAAAATTACGTGTTTCCTTTAGATTCTCTCCCTATCCGAAACTCTTCGAAACTATTTTCTTATTCCGTTACGGTTTCGGGTGTATTTTTATTTCGAATATCCCACAGTTTCGGTGACGGCTACGGATCTCCATAACAGCCCTGATTTAAATAGATCTACATCAGAATTGTAAATTTTTAATAAGTTTATAGGTCCCATAAGTTTTTAACATGTGTGCTTAATGTAAAGGTTAATATAATATTTATCATATATCAGCAACACGATTCATAAACCGTCCCTTATCACTGTTTGATAACAAAAATCGGTGGATTTCAATTACGAGATTGTTGTAGCTGTATTTAAAGCAATCTCTAAAATCTATCGTAAATCAGTTCGACGAAAGCTTCACACCTGCCATTGTTTTAAATGTGTTGGTTTTTGCACTTTCGTACACCTGTCGTGATAAGTGTGTCGTGACAAGGCTCTCATGTTATATATTACGCCTTAGAAATGACTGTAACTAGACCAACAAGATAAAGATATAACCAAGGACACGCTTAGGATGTACCGCCCAAAATTGATATAATTTATCATTACCATTGGAATGTGTCTGAAAATCATACTGATTATCTTTTTTTATTTAATTACCTATGGCATTCCATTGTCTTATGATGAATTTGTGGTCATGTCACTTGGGAGTCTGTCATCTGAGAGAAGCCTTTCACGATCACTCCCCGACGCAACACATTTATACATATGGCAGATTAATGTTTGTTCTCAGGTCTTGATCAATTCTAATGTCTTAATTGTGTATTTCAAAGGATTTTTTTATTTTCATATAATTATAAAACATAGGAGGAGTTTATGCGTTGTACAGTTACGTGGACCCGATGATTGATTCGTTGCAGGTGTCCTCGTGGGGTGGCTACGTGTTCCTGATCAACCTGATCCCGCTGCACGTTCTGGCGCTGATGCTGCTGGGCAGGTTCTCGGCGCGACTGTACGTGGCCTACAGCACCTTATATTGCGTCGGGACCATCCTTTCCATGCAGATATCTTTCGTCGGGTTCCAGCCCGTGCAGAGCTCCGAGCATATGCTGGTAAATGGAACTCGATGCCTTTGTTCTGGAAGACTTAGAACTTTGTTGCCTACAGCTTTTTTTATGTAGCATTATGTTCATTAATTTTCTTTTCCCACTTAGATGTAAAGACTTATTTGTAATGTTTCTCCCCCATCCCCAGGCGCTAGGAACGTTCGGTCTGTGCCAGCTGTACGCGTTCACACAGTACTTGCGCGCGCGCCTCTCGCCGGCCAACTTCGAGGTGCTGTTCAAGGCGCTGCTGACCACGCTGCTCGCCACCCTGGGCACCGCGGTGGTCGCCCTCACCGTCACCGGTCAGTACGGACAACACCGATCTGCACTCGCTAGTGTCGACAATCGCTATCGCGTCAGTGTCGTAGCGTCCACTCACATGTGTAAAACCAGATCTAGCCCAACCCCCTCCCCCCCTCCCCCCTGCTACCGTAATCCTATCGGTCAATCTATCGTTATTGGAATATCGAGAATGTTGAACAATATTTTGTAACTTTGTATTACTCTTTTTTATAGGGTTTTTTTTTAAATTCAGATTGACAATTATATTTGTTCTCCTCACCAGTCACCAAATATTATGCGGACTTGTCGAACTGGTGATGTGACTAACGCTGACTGATGGTCGTTGCAGGCAAAATCTCGCCGTGGACGGGAAGGTTCTATTCACTGCTGGACCCTTCGTACGCTAAAAATCACATCCCTATCATTGGTAAGCATATAAACGACACAATTGTTTTTACAAGTTTTTATTTTATTAAGTTTCAGGAACAAGTTTCACTGCCTGACGTGTCTTAGTTTAACGTATTGGGGATAGTTTTTGTATCCCAGTCGATAGTGACCGTGCCGGCCAAGCCAAACGTCCTGGGTTCGATCCCATCCGTGGCCGACATTATATGACATAAATGTTTGTTCTCACCCATGACTCGGGTGCTTGTGATGACATATTTTGAATATCTGTATTATTTAATGATTCATTCCTGTAAGAGAGAACGACAGCTACACTGGCAGCTTTTCTGTATCGTACTTTTTTTATAATTACTTTACTCGGCGTGTGCTCTATGGATGATGAAATGATGAACGGCATCTCTCTCGCAGCGTCGGTGTCGGAGCATCAGCCCACGTCGTGGTCTTCGTTCTACTTCGACCTGCAAGTGCTGGTGTTCCTGTTCCCGGCGGGACTCTACTTCTGCTTCAGCAAACTTACCGACGCCAACATCTTCATCATCCTCTACGGAGTGCTCAGCATCTATTTTGCAGTTCGTTGTTTTTTTTTTTATTTTGTAGTTAATGCTCACGTAGTAATGTCGTTGTGGTATTTACGGTAATGTCAAGTATGGCAAATGATAGATCCAATTCTTGAATCGATGTTGGTGACAGAAGTCCTTGGGGATGTATCAAGTGGACTGCAAAAATTGGTATATAATGTTTAAAACGGAACTGTCTATCAGCCATAATACAGACGATGCGGTGAATACTCTATTGTCGATCTATTAGTTTGGGAATAATGTAATCTTAGTAACACAATATAATAGTTTTATTTTACTGAGACACAAAATTTGCACCGGAAATTGGTTAAAAAATTTTAGTAAACGCTACGCAATGTACAGTTATTGTAGATACAATTTTACGTACGTGTATTTTTATGATGATACTCGAAGCTTGAGCGTGTCGAGACATGTCGAGTCGCAGCACGCCGATTCCATAGACTCTGCGCTGTGATTTTTACACTTTGATCGCTGATAACGTTAACCTTGCCCCTGACCACTCTTGCTT
Source organism: Agathymus mariae mariae (assembly GCA_018251895.1). Taxonomy (NCBI): domain Eukaryota; kingdom Metazoa; phylum Arthropoda; class Insecta; order Lepidoptera; family Hesperiidae; genus Agathymus; species Agathymus mariae. The sequence goes on from DWPT01004217.1 coordinate 10,678, forward strand.
GAGCTCTACCTCCGTGTGAACTCGTACTTTTCTATGATCGCCAGGGAGTGATGGTCCGACTCATGCTGGTGCTGGCGCCCGTCATGTGCATAGTGTCAGGTGTCGCAGCTTCGAGCCTGTTGAGTCTTCATGTCAAGGACATAGAGCCGAAGGTGGAGAAGCATGAGAAGAAAAAGAAGCATGAAAATAACTTAGTGTTTAGGTCTGAGGTGAGCTGCACAATGGTACTTTATAGGGGCGTTAGATTTAAATATAAAAATGACAGTAATGAGAAGATCAAATTATATGTATAAATATATAACTTGGAAACTGCAAAGCATGTAATTTTACAGGACGGGACGTAAACCACATGCGACCATCTACAACAAGAACTTGTCGAAATATCATGAAATTCATATGACGTAATTTATGAATGTCCTCCAAGTAACATAATAGCAGTCGCTAAAAATAAATCATCACCCTCTGTACCAAATTGGCAAACAGACATGCAATAAATACACGAATACATTACATTAATATTATTATTTATTTTGTTATCTTGGTTTTTGTTACGTGTATTGTTCGCAACTCACGCTTATTGATAATAAAACAAACATAATAAACGTTTACACACTCACACCCCCGCACGAGTGTTGCGGGCGGCATGGAAGTACGCAAACATGACATCACGAACGGCCATGACCCGAGAACAAACATTTATCCGTCACATAAATGTAATTGAACCCGGGTCCCCTCACTCGGCAGGCGGGGTCCCTACCAACTGGGCTATGAGGTCGTCATGGGGTGATAAAATCAAAACTTGTGAAAGTAAACTTGTTTATTCCAGGTCGGAGCGCTGTTCGTGGTAGTATTGGGTGCGTTGCTGGTCTCGTACGTGGCGCATTGTACGTGGGTGACGTCAGAGGCGTACTCTTCGCCGTCCATAGTGCTGTCGGCGCGGGCGCACGACGGGGCCAGGATCATCTTCGACGACTTCCGCGAGGCTTACACTTGGCTCAAAATGAACACCCCAGAGGTACCCCGGTTGTTGTTGTTAAAGATTACGAGTCGAATTTGAAATTGGCCATTTAAACTACATCGTTATTCAAGATTAAGCGGCCTCGTCCATCCTGTTGTACAAACTAACCTCTCGTGTATCTACTCCACTAGACGATGAACGAACTAATGAGATAAGGTGACCGGTTTCTTCCGTCGATGTAAAAGGTTTTGAACCGCTGCATATTTCCAACAACATATATAAGGGATAAAACTTTATGAACACGTCGCGCAATTATTACAATATAATTGAAACTCGTATTATTATAATTATTTATTGATTGAGAGAACATATAAATCCAATCCAATTATTCTCTGGTAACAAAAATTTATTACGGTTAACATTTCATTGCAGGACGCAAAAGTAATGTCATGGTGGGATTACGGATATCAGATAACGGCGATGGCGAACCGGACAGTGATAGTGGACAACAACACGTGGAACAACACGCACATATCGCGAGTGGGGCAGGCCATGGCCTCCACGGAGGAGAAGGCCTACGAGATCATGAGGGAGCTCGATGTGGACTATGTGCTGGTTATATTTGGAGGGCTGGTTGGGTATTCTTCTGATGGTAAGCGGTATAGTATTTTGTTGTTGCCAAATGTAATAATACTAGAAAAATAGCAATCGAGTGGCTAATAATATTTCTTGGCAGTGATTATCGAATATATCTACAGTATATAATGTAATGGCGAAATTCCCATCAAACGTTATTACACTCAAATGGAAAGACTTCATTTGATGCCAAATTTTATATATGTCCCCCATCACCGTTCCTCCTTCGAACAACTCGACGTATGGCTTGTATCCATCCTGACGTAGTGAACGTACTTACTCTCTCAGTCCCACTCATTGTCATTAAAATTCATCATCACCATCACGTGGGATTGTTGTCAAGAATTAACTTATTGTATGTAAAAAAAATTGTACTGAGCATTCAATATATTATTTTGTTATAATAAACCAACTTGATTATAATGTCACGTAGTAGTGGTGGACAGCCTACATACGTATTTTATCTCTACAGACATAAACAAGTTCCTATGGATGGTGCGTATCGGCGGTAGCACAGACCGCGGCGCGCACATCCGCGAGGCCGACTATTACACCGCGTCGGGCGAGTTCCGAGTGGACGCGGACGGCTCGCCCACGCTGCTCAACTGCCTCATGTACAAGATGAGTTACTACAAGTTCGGACTGGTGTACACTGAGGGCGGTGAGTTGTACAAGAGTTCGTAATATCAAGTTAACATCAATCGACTTGCAACAATCCGCGAGCACAATGTATTGTCACGCGCCAGGACTCGCGGTCGCACACGCGTCGATAGCAGGTGTTCTTTTCCCCATTCGAGAACCGAGTGAGCCGCGGGCGGCCCTGCCGTCTGCTTATACCGCTTGTTGGAGTTTTCGAGAAATCTCTACGGTTTTCTCTTTAATACAGCATTCCTTATAAAAAATAGTGTAATGAAGATACAGATTATAAAATCCATGTATGCGATAGCGTACATGTGGTACGCGTACGCCATTATGGTACCTGGTTTATGGTTATGGTTCTTCGCGAACCTTCCAACAATATTTACCTCTAGAAATGCGTAGCACCTCCCTCCCTCCCACGAACAAAGGAAAGATGCATTTATAATAAATAAAAGTATATCCACACATCCACCATCATTAACACGTGTTTCACCTCATAACGGAACATTTCCTGTAAATTTCTAACTGTAGTGAAGTTTAGTGTTAAACAAGGTTTTTACAAGTTCAAAATGTATTGCGACC
>DWPT01004218.1:0-13490 GCA_018251895.1 Agathymus mariae mariae
AAATCCTTAGATAAAGGATGTCATAGTTGTAAAATTCAAACTAAATAAACACATTAATATATACATAAAATGTTAATGAAAAAATTAAGAACTTGCAAAATTTTAAAAATCTTGGTTATTATATTTATTCTGAGTTTAAAAAAGGTTGTATATAAAATATATTCTTTAATGATGGAAATCACTGAAAACTTTCACACTACCTACCCGCGTGATAAATATGAGAATGATAACACTTATCTATCCGCATTAAAAGTATTTAGAACAGAATATGAAGGTATTTAAAGGCTTTCAAATACGACCCTAATAATCTGTGTTTTAGCTTATTTGACAGCGATACTAAACCTTCTCAGTAATATTGCATAATTTATATTTTGTTATTGATATTCAACATAATGACAAAGACAGTTCATCTGGCAACAAAGTCACAGATTGCTATTCCGAAAAAGTGAATAAGAGTTCCATATTCCATACCACTCATTTGTGCTGGCAAAAGTGAGGAGTGGCAGTTGGGTATATATTTTTCAAACAGCTGTCAATTACATGTTTACAGTTTTACACATTTTTTTTTATTAACGGTGGAGAAAAGAGGTGATGGACCATTTGATATTGGTCACCGACACTCATGGACGTCTGACATCAAAGGCATTGCCAAAATACCAAATAAAAATGAAACGGGGAGCCGACTTTTTAACTTGTTTCACATACTGGAAACCACTCACGCACATTGTTATAAATATATAATGTAAAGTTTTTTCACCTGCCTCGTTAGCTCTCTGAAATCAATCGTGCATGGTTTTTGCGTGTACGAAGGCAATGTTGGAGAGCCAATTATCGAGCGGGCAATACTGCTTCGTTGGCAGACTCGTTAGCCAGCTATTAACATAAAGCTGCACCCTTCCAGATTCAAATTTTGCGTATTTATTTACTGAAGTACCAACACAACAGCTCAACATCAAAAAAATAATGAATAGAGAGAGAATGAGAGAGAGTGAATAGAGTCTTACTGTAACCATGGGCCATGTAATTGAGTCGAAATACCGGTAAAAACGCAACCGAATACCCGTTGCAGTTAATAAAATCATGTATAAAAACAAGCTTGTAATGTAGATAACATGTCAAATAGTATTTGAAGTGGTCGAAAACACTATTAACAAAAGCTAGACTAAGATGGCTTGTATGTATCTTATCACAATATTAAGAAGCAATTGCGTAATGCCCTTGCCATACCGGTTCTGTGTGGCGCAGAAATATTCAAAGAAATCTCAGCAACAAAAACTTAACTTTATTTCCTTTTACTTGGAACTTTATTACTAATAATGATAAGGTTTCTTTTCCATATTCTAGAGCACGTAGTTTTTCCATATTATTACTACTGTTTAGCAATAAACTGATATATCATTTTAATATAACTTAAAGGACTAGATTGACTGGGTGTAAGACTGTTGATTACCACGTTTTAGTTTCTATTGAGAGGAAAGTCCTTGAGGAAAACTAAATATATGCATTATCATCGATACCTCTTAGACAGACAAGAAACATCAAAAAATCATTTGTGATCATTTATTGTTCAGTTTAATTTTCTCATCTGACTTCTTAAATTTGATGTGACCGTTAAAACCAAAAATTTTCTTCGCCTATTCTTGGGGCTTCAATAATATTATTTACCTATGAAGAACATAAAACGCGATGCATTAAATACATGTCTTCCTCCTTTTTAAACTGATTGCAGCAAAAAGTGTACAACCACACAAAGTCTTATTAAGATGATGTCAACATGCCATTTAAGTGAATGCAGGAGGAATACTTAAACGAAACGGTTTAAAAAAAGGTTTTTATCTAATAATGACAGACTAATTACGTGATCGTGTCGTCACAATCAGGATGTGTGCCGCGGAACTCGTGTAACTAGTTTTAAAGGCATTTGCTTGTATACCTTCATAGTAACAACTTAGGGCTTAATCATTCCAAGTAGGGTAACGAGATTACTTCCACGAACTATTCACGCAACCTATAGTTATTCATCTTTCCTACTCAACTATTGATTGTTATGATTGTGATTTTCATCTAAAAAGGTTTGAAGTATTAAACGTTTTATGGAATAAAGCGATACCAAATCTTGTTTTGCAATTACTCTTGATCTTATACAATCCTCGTAAACTCGTAATATGTATACTCAAGTGAACAACAATAACAAAACCATTCGTAACCGTTTCGAAATCTATGTTTTGTAACAACGCGATAGCTAAATCATTCAATATAGTTAACGGTTCACAAATGGATAGATTGTTAGTAATCATATTATCAATCAATACGGTTCACTACATTTATTTTTGAAACACAGGAAAGGTAAATGGGTCAGTGGTTGTTCTGTAATAAATGATGGGCGTTAATGTTAATTGTATAAAGTACAAATGTGGTGCTGCTACGTTGCCCTGTAGAATGCCGTAAGGTTTATTATAACGCACGTTACATCGGTCACGTATACAATCCCCACCGCTGCACCGGTCGACCTGCGATAACTGAAATTGTTTGTCTTAACTTCGTACGATAACTTATTCGGTCTATTTTACTGATTTTTCGGTGTAAATTGAATCAAATGCTTCGCTGCATTAACTGAAGTCTAAGCAAAGTAAGGAATAACTTGCTTACCTAAATATTCAATACCTATATAAAGGTGAATAACTATTTCGCAATGATCAAGTAAGCGTAATAGAATACATGTAATACGCTTAGTTTTTATTAACTATTTAGTTTACATATAATTTGCTGACATTCATTTGCATGTTAGTTTTATGTAAACAGCATTAATTGAGAATGACAGAACAATAATGTTGTAAAATGTTTCCGATGTTATTCTAAGACGTAGATTAGTTGTTTATTTTATAAATAAACATTCCCATACACACACCCGCACTAGGTGGACGTACACAAACGTGACATCACAAACACCCTGACCCTCGGGTCATGTGTGATGTTTGTTCTCGGACAAACTACGGTCAAACGGTCGAAAATCGATCCCGGAACCCGCCGCTCGGTAACCAGAGTCAATACCAACTGGACTGTGGGGTCGTAATCTAATGAGATATGTAAATTGTGGTAACAATATTTGATCATTGTTCAAACTTCAGGTAGACCACTTGTAGGTTCTCCATCGATACTTGCAAAAGCTCAGTGAACTGCTATTTTAAACGATTGCTCACTATGCTGATCTGAATTTATAATGCTGATTGTCTTATTTATGATTGTTATCTTCCATGTAATTTGATGATATAAAAATATTTTAGGATTTTTGAAGCTAAAACAATTAAATTATAATAATAATCATAATTTAATTGTTATATAATTAATACTTAATAATAATATAATATAATAATAGATCATAAATGATGTAATAATAATTATTGAACAATATTTGTATGCGATGCGTGGGACGTAATTATGAAATCGCTACAGTATGATTTATTAGAAACATGTCTATTACAGAAACAAACCAAATTGATGTTTATTTTATCTTACAAATAACGATGAGATTGAACTGTTTACACTATTTTTATTTTAAACTACCTAAAACTCGCGATTTCGTCCGCGTCGCTTATTATATTAATAATGCATTTTATGTGCAGAGAAAAAAAATCGTTGCTTTTCAAAACTTAACGTCATATTAAATAAATATCACTCACAATATTGTTTTAGATAAAGGTCCCCTCGGGTCTCAGAACTAAAACTTAGAAAACTGATATGAAATCTGTCTAGCAGTTGTTCCACAACATGCGCACGACGATAGACCTGCACATAATTTTAGTTGTACTCACGAGAACGGTCGATATGTTCAGTTAATCACGGGTCGAACTTTAACTTCTTTAACTAAACACACACTTCAAGGTCTTGTTTTGTTAAATTTTATATTACCGCTAAATAAAACAAAATACACAAAATGTTTTACCGGTATTAAAAATCCAAAAAATATTAGTTTTCTATGTTATACTGCTACAAGATTTAAGTTACATTCATATCAATGAGATCGTCGGTAATGTTACAGATGTGGGAGTGAACGATTGGATATGAGATGTGATTTGATTCGATTAAAATAATAAAATTGAAAGTTCACGTGGTGTTATTTCAGATATGCAAATTAAACTAGTTATACCAAACTCATCCACACCTGTAGGTAAACGACGTAGAATTACTTATACAAACAAGTGAACGAACAACAAGAACCGTGAGTACAGAGTAATTGGACAAAAAGTGTTGATAACATTTGTGTTCGTTGAGTGAGTATGTTACGTCCGCCCCTCCCGAGGGAATCAAATGTGACTCAATCGCGTTCACAAATAGGCATGACTAACAAGTTGCCAAGGCGTGTTATCAAACACGATGTTTTGTGTCCGTATTACGTTCTGCAGATATCTCTGGCCAATGACTCTACAGCCCTGACCGTCAGAGCACCAATAACGATCTTTTATTACCCAATTATCAGCATCGTTATCAAAACCTACACTCGGTGCATGACGATAACCTCTCTATCTCCTTGTTTTAGGTTTGGCACACGAAATTAGGTAAGGACCTCTTTGAAAGTTGCGATGCTCGTCACAGATATCTGCGTTAAGACACTTTTTATCCTATTAATAATAATCATATATACAAGAAAGAAATAAAAGAATCGAAAAACCAAAAAACATTTGCAGCATCGCTATTAATAACAATATTTTTTTTATTATTAATTAAAAAAACATATCTACATCTAATTTGAATTAATTAATGAAGTGTTCTGAACTAAAAAATCTTTCTCAGTTTTTATAAATAAGCCGGAATCGGATTGTATGAATGACTATATGTGCCGATGACCGAGACAAACACAATATGTATAGTGTAGAGCCTTTAAGGATTGCGTATGATAAGTATTATATTTTAACAGACTCCAAAAAAGGAAAAGGTTCTCAATTTGTTTGTATTTGTTTGTACGTTTGTTACCTCATAACACCGTTATATATAAATCGATTTGAAAAATACCTTTTTTGTTTGCGAGAGTAAACTGCCCATTTAATCCCAATCAAATTTTAAAACAAAATTCCATAAGGGTGAAAAAGAAGGAGATGAAATTTTGTCACCTTTGGGGAATGGCTCGTATTTTATTTATGACTAGCAAATTGCACTCCCTTCTCTTTAGAAAAACTACCTTACGCTTAGAAATATAAATACATATATTAATTCAAAACTTTTATATTTATAAAACCAAACTTTAAATATTAAGTGACGCTTCCTGCAGTACTTTAGTATAAACCGTAACGAAATCGGTAAGCCGTTTCTGAGATTAGCACAGACACTCAGACAAAACTTCTAACAACAGTTGTTTTGGGTTCTATTGCGTTAATAATTTCCCCAAATAACAGTTTTCCTCGGATATCCCTCATGTACAAAATTCCATCAGTTAGTATTTTATTATATGCATAGATTTCGGTTGGATATAAAATATTCGTTAATAACGATGTTTTTAAAGTTATGAAATAAAGTAAGTGTCTTCACTTTTCATTTCAAGACAAAATTTGAACTTTGAATCTTATTCAATTACATAGTTCGGTTTTGTAACGAATGTTTAGTGGCAAAACAGTTTTTTAAATATACATCTAGTGTTAAATCATTCAAATCTATGTAATTATATTGTGTCAATCTTTATTGCTTTCTAATGGTCCAAAAATTGCATGCTAGAGAATGCTTGTAGCATAAATGCTGCCTTTTGTTATTTTTTTTGTGTGCAAAGTTCAATGAAGAATAAATAAATAATAATCATGATAATAATTGTGTCTCAGTAAGTATTTTTTAATGCAGAAAACAATCTTTTTGCTATCTCCTCCTTTCCTTCATTGTTTATCAAGATATTTTTAAGATACTTATTTACCTAAAACAGACATATAACGTAAGCCGATTACGATGAGCAATAATATTTGTGAAACACTATTGAGCGTTCTGTGTAAACGACATGATGGAGGTGAATTCGCGCGTTTTCCGACTGCAAAATATATTTAAGCGCCATGTTGGCATCCACGACATTGCCCGAAGGTCGTTTGAATAAATTTTATTTTTAACATTCGGCACATATTATCACATTTTTGCGTATTGGTTCAATTCAATTGAATTCCGTATCAGAACAATAATTTTACAGGTAAGAAATATAAGTTATTACTCGTATGGATATCTAAATAAAGTTCGTGTTTACATAGATTTATGTGTTATATTATTTTTGTTTAAATAGATTATCTGTAAAATATTTCCTATTGTTTTACCGTGCATGAAGGATGGACCTGAAAAATATTAAGTATAATTATCCATATAAAAATTCATATGAAGATAATTGTATTTCTAATTTAGATTTTGTTAATCATAATATATATGAAGGTATATGTTTTATTTTTACTCTATCAAATATTAGATTCACACAAAAAGTCAGTGTACATGGTATCAAAATAACCATGAATCAACTCATTTTACTAATTGTCAGTTACACTAAAAATATAACGGAAGTTGAATATAGTTTGTTATTCATACAATGATAAGAATTACGCCACGAAGTCAAACTAACTGGCAGGTTACTGATTCTTATGCCAAAATAATATGGACGTACCAAACTATGCAGTACTCTTATGCCAAAATATTTATCAGACGAACAGCTGTTGTCAAAGTCTCCAAATCTCAAACGCTGAAATGGGCGGGCCACCTAGAAAGGATGAAGGTCCACGCAGCAGAGATGACGTAGAGAAAAACTAGTATCTAGCATTAAAAGGATCGCTTAGAAGGTGATATTCGGATTATTTGTATTCTGAACCTGAGATTTTTGGAACATTCAAGCAATTTGATAAGACAACGAAGAAAAAGCAAGGTGCCGTTATTACAATCAAACGTTTGTAGCAATAACGGAAGTAAATGGAGTAGCCATCAGATTTTATGGGTAGTGCGCATAGTCATTTTGGGAGAAACTATTCTCCAGCCGCTCATATGAATTGACCTCAGGGGATCATAGCCGAGGTATTTTTTTTATTTAATCTGCAAAGGATACATGATTTGGAAGATCGACCAGGTAATATTGGACTTCTATCCAAAACCCTTTCAGAGAACACATGTTTGCTAAGGATATAAGGTCAGAGCGAAGAGATCTTCAATAATACCCCGAAGTTCTAAAATTGTAAATTGTTGCTTTAGTTTAATTTAGCACACGAAGATGGCCGTATGTAGCTATAAAATAAATTTACCTAAATCACATTACACATCACATACATACACATACATAAACTGCGCAGTTGTACAACCAACTAAATATTGTTCTGTATTACAATCGCTCCTGCATCAAAACAGTTTATCAACAAGGTCTACCGTGAATAAGATATTTAAATACAATGATAGCGAATAGTGATGTACGTGTAGCTTTTTATCAACAATGAAACGTGACCGGACTTGTGATATAAGTGACAATGCAAAAATTAATAGAAAGAATAGGACATGAGGTTTTGTCTTCAACCCAACCCAAGATAGTGCATATATCTCTTGGGATAACAATCTTGGGACGTCGAGTGAAGAAGTGGAGAACCCAAATGTCTGAAATTCTTATGCATCCCAAAACTCCTTAACATGGCTTGACGCCCGCTGTCTTAACTTTGATTTGACGTGGCTTTCGAAACCCGAAAGCGCTTGAGAAATTTTTCCACTTGTGCTCCCTAATCTAATCCAGACAGCGCCCGAATTTGATCGACTCGCAAGTCTTCTTAGACATAGGCTTCTGGGCTGTGAATCTCTATCAGAATCGTGGTATCATCAGGCACATGACGGACATTTTTCACGGAGATCATCGAGCTTAAATAGCTTACTTTATTTACTTAATTTTGCCATATCTATCACTGAAGCTTGCAGTTAGGCGCTGAAACAGTTATGTTAATGGAGCATTATAAGTCGCTATAATTTCATTTACAACAACAATTACTTCATCTTGAGTCTCGTGTAACCGTTGAAGAATAGTAACCAAATTCTCCACTGCGATTGGCAGATTACGACGAACACCTTTGAGAACATTATAGAGAACTCGCAAGTTTCCGTTTTTATTTTTAGCGTATTGGTTATTTTTTCTTGTCGTATACTTTTGCACACAACACTAGTATTAAAGTATTGACTTATTTAAACTTGGAGATTTTGAACTGGATTCAATTATAGGAATATGTTAATATTGGAACACAACTTTTGAATATAATTCGAGTTTTATTTTTTTACGTTCGTTTTAGTAACCACACTTGACTTAGTGCTTTTAAATTCGTACGAGAATGCGGGCTGTCCGTTACCGTTACCTCAAGGCATTTTTAAATTGAATAAAATCAGCCGTTTTATTTTTACGGCCATTTTATACCTTGTCTGTATTAAATTTTTGATAATTTCTTTATTAAAATGTTAACAAGCAATTTGAGCCCCTCCTTCGTCGCTGATGACATGGGCGTTCACTTGCAACCACGCGGCTGTTGGTCCATCTGTTTACCTGCCGGTTGTTGCTATAAAATATATTTCCAATTTTAAATTCTATTATACGAGCACAAAACATACGTTAGATAATCAGTCAGTTAAGTTTATCATAGGACTAACATTTTCATAGCTTTTAGTTGAAATTTAACAAGTACCTTTAATTATTTTTTAATCTAGTCCTTTTTAGATTATCATTAAGTTTTGTTTTGTTTTTTTTTTTTTTTTTTTATTTTTTCTTTTTGCTTTTTTTTTTTATTTTTTATTTTTATTTTTTTTTTTTTTGTTATTTTTTTTTTATTTTTTATTTTACCTTTTTGAGTTTCGTTCAAATTAATTAAATTAATAATCATTTCTTTTGTAATGAATTTTCAAGTATCTAGCAATACCATCTGACAAATTAATAAAAAATAAAATATTGTTACAATTGCTTTCGTGCAACCGAGTAGAAAACATAAACATAAATATACTTACGTAATAGACGAACACTCATCTCATCAACGCATTACCAAAACCTAATATGTGTGCATCTGTGTGATAACGACACTTGTGTGAGTGACATTTACTGATGCTAGTGATTCGCGTCCCATGCATTGTCGACATGATCGTCGACTATTACATCACAAGGTATTTCGCTATATCTCAATCGTTCTCTTGATTATTTATTACATCGCTTCGACTCAACTTAAACTTATTGGACGGGATTCTTTATATTAACATATATTTTTAATGCAAACTGATTGAAATAAAACAAAACGTGATTCAAAGGTATTAAAGAAAACAATAATAATACTAGTTATTAGTTTTAATTAATTATTTGATGTTAATAGATATAACCTTATTGCGTTCGGAAATGAACTAACCAACAAATTTTCTAGGTACAGATTCTTCATTAATATTCAAAAGCCAAAGATGCACTTTTATAACAGTGTAATCTACTTTCTGCCCAATGTGTTTACAAGCTGTAACGGAAACTAAAAAGACAAAACATGAACAAATCGAGGTAAAACACGAATATTTATTTATACCTATTTAAAAACTATTCACTTATCAATAAATTTTATGCAAGCCCTATACGAAACGGTATCACATTGACAATATCTTTTTATCTTACACATAATTATGAAAAATAACATATTATTCATAAAATGGGTTATTCACTGCATGTTATTAATCTTAATATATATAATTTAAAGATCAACTTCTATGAAATAAGATTTAGTTACTTACACAACCACGATGTATATTTAAAAGCAATGTATTTGTGTTGTTAGTATCCAATTGCTTAGATTTGTAACTAAAACTACGTACATAAGTACTCTGTACTTATTTATGATCTGTGACTTGATTGGAACTATTTCGTTTTTGTCATGTCGTTAAAAAGTTGTTTTAGATTTGTTGTGGTATTTGGGAATAATGATTAAAAAACCAGTCTGTTTAGAATTCATTCAATCTCATAACAAAGAAATGCAATTCTAATAGTAGATGGCTTACCTTTATTACAGTTATAATAAGTAAGTATACCTATGCGTTTTTAATTTGTTGCCAGACTAATGCGTCCGCTGACCTGTTGGGTTACAGTGAAAAAGTATCCACAGAAGTATAAAATATAAATAGATATATTTGGACGACGCTAATAGTAATCGGTTGACTAATTGTAAAACAAGTCGACAGTGTAATAATATTATTGCAGAGCAGTCTAACGATCGGTCTTCGGATTAATCGAGAGAGTGTATGTAGCATGCGCTCAACGCGTGATAGTGCTTGGCCGCACTAGAGAGGGATGGAACTATTAGTTAGAGCAGGACGCAAATAAAACATCTTTGCTCGGTTGTGATTTTCGTTTTTTTTCTCAGGATATACATGTTGAATTTGAATCTATTTTAGTGTGGGACCATATTGCATCGTTCCTTTGGCAGTTGTCGAAGATAATTAGTCGAATTAATATAATGTGATATTTTAGATTATTTATGTTCGTTTTTTATAAACAGCTGTTATCCACATAATTTCTCATTTCAAGGTTGTCGAGTAGAAATAGCAGCGGAGTGAACGCGTCTGTTTTAAATCATATGATCCGTTATCCGAAATTTGAAAATGTACTAATTATAGTTATGAAATAACTGCACTACATCATTGCGTTTTCATTCAAGTAAAAAATTTTGAACAATTTAATATTCGGAGAAAAACTGAAATTTTAAGTAAAGGATTTCAACAAAACATAATCAAGTAACTTAAGTGTGATAGCAAGTGGGTAAAAACAAGAGGGAGTTACAAAATGGATTCCTGAAATAAATGTCAAAACGTGCCCTTCCCTTAGGTCATAAGGAAGCTATCAAAAGGCTATTAAGGTTATTGCATCGTGATTGACAGTGATTGCGTTTCAAACCGGACTCTGGAAGCCGTAAGCGACCGTTGTCGCAAAGGATTCGTTAAGAGATATCCTATCCGAAGTTATAGTTCAATGTCGGAGCTAGTTAATAAGCCGCTTCTCTCTCTTGGCGCTTCTTCCTTGTTCAGCGACTATTTGGTAATACGCCTGGTGTAACAGATGTCCTTGGGCGGTGGCTACCATTTACTAATGTTACATTTACCAGCCGCTATATTAGTACGTTTCGCCTGTTGGGTATTATTCGAGTTCTGAATTTGATATTTTTCTTTTGTAAATAGCAGTCAAATGAAACACACTAGCCACCGGGTGTTAAGTGGTCACCGTCGACCTTGGACATTAGTAACACCAGAAGCAAGACTGATGCGTTGTCGGCCAAGGAATAAGAACAAAGACAGAAATAAAGTACTGCCTGTACCTGTCGTCCGATTAGATATGTTTTTTCAATTATTGTAAGTCAATATTTGTCGACTATCACACTAGATATTTCATAAATAAACGCTGTTTGTGCTTGCTGCTGGCTTAGAATTTTTGTTATTGGTGGCAACCCTAACCAAAGGTTTCCAATATTATGGTACGGTAATACATATGAGATTAATTTGTCTATGTGATAGGCTATAATGACGCCATTACAAGTTCGACAAAGCATTGCTGCTAAATGTGATTTTTGTATACATAATCGTGAGTACTAGATACAGTTAAAATAATAAAGATATATATTACACTGGAGTTGCGTGTGTCTTGGTCATAAATTAAAAGTAAACTGAAGATTTCGCTCTGACCATTTCCATGAAACTGAGTTGTGAAATTGGCGCAAACTCATATGATGAACATATTTTACTTTATTTCCTACGTTCACCTTAATAGGCTTATTCTGTATATATGTGTTTGTGAGAACCCTTTATCCTGCGAGGCCTCCCAGTGTCATTGAACTGGCATGTACTTCGTGAGCACAGAACAACTATACTCGCTGCCAAGAGCCTTAGAACTATTGCTTAACCTGTGTGCACATCGCTGTTGTTTGCTGCTAATACTTTTCAACTCGAACTTGCGTGATTCGTGTGAACTTGTGTTAAGAGAATGTAAAAATGATTTATTCCAAATAAAACTACAAGTATGAGGAATTATTTTCAATTTTTATTTGTATTATACATCGTAACAAAGGCTAGCCTAATTATTTATTATTATTGCTATTCTTTTAAATTTAACTGAAAATCATTTCATTTAAATTTTATTTATTTATTGAATTCTTATAATCTTATTTATTGAAATTAATATAAGATATAATTTTTTATAGGGTAATTCACCTACTAACGTAACATATTTTCATGTACGTACAAGATGTAGCTAAGTTTCCTCCAAAGGCAGGCACATATAGATATAACTTGAAAATTCAAAAGGGAGAAAAAAGATTTTCACGTTTAATGAAGCCAGATAGATACTTAACATAAATCCATTTGCGGCCAATGAGTTTCTTGCACAAACTTAGATTTTTACAAGAACTTGGGCAGTAAAGTTAAGCGTGATCACATCTTTAGCTTCTAGATGTAACTATTGACACAATTTAGTTTTAAATATGTGATGGTTTAAATATGTATCTCATTAATCATAATTTTACAAATATTTTTTTTCGAATCGTTCCTGAGCCACCCTGTATAACTGTATTTATATAATTTATGCATATTCTTAGTGACTTAGATGTCATGGATCTAAATCCACTGTCCAACCGTGGATCTGGACCAAGAAACCGGCGTACAATATTCATATTGTCACTACTCACAATATAGTAATAGTGTATACAATCCAGAATCGGTGAAATTTAAAACCAATTATATCTGTAGGTAATTTATTATCGGATATTACACGAACATAGTGACTGACCCACATGCGGCAAACTAAACCGCCAAGTTTATACTGCAGCACGTCAAGTCCTTGACGAGATGGATTGTAAGGATGAAAATTACCTAAACTCTCTCAAGTATCCTACTGTCGTAAAACATCTGGCGGCGAGAGCGATGACCTCAGAAAATTAGGGCGCGAGTGATGTGTTCGTGTAATGTTTACGTTACGATCGAGTGTGTATTGAGCTTTATAATTAGGCATTTAACCCAATCAGTTTTCCCCATAACAAAGACACTTTACGATAAGACAAATTATTGAACGACATAAACATGACATCAGCCAATAATTAAATTGTATATGTACTAAAAAGTCGAGAACAAAATTGTAAAAACCTTATTTGTATTTAAAAATTATTTCCCTTTCACAAAGAACTTCTAGTAAAAGTCGTCATTACAATTTGTGCCAAATTCAACATGTACGACGGAGTGGACTTACTTCGTTCTTTGCTAAGATCTATGTGCCAAAGATAAAGGTTCTTGAAAACGCACAACAATGGCCTTTAAAAGCCAGCGCAGTGGCCACAACCATAAGGTAGCTTTTGTCCGTACGAGACGAGAAGAGAACTCAGCTCCCTTAGATAAAGGCCCCTCTCTGATAATAATACTGTAACCCAAATTACAACCCTAACCTCCCATAATCCTGAATCTTAATTTAATACAGTAAGTTTTGAA
This sequence comes from Agathymus mariae mariae, assembly GCA_018251895.1. Taxonomy (NCBI): domain Eukaryota; kingdom Metazoa; phylum Arthropoda; class Insecta; order Lepidoptera; family Hesperiidae; genus Agathymus; species Agathymus mariae. The sequence goes on from DWPT01004218.1 coordinate 13,453, forward strand.
GTCACTGAAATCTGGTCGAACTCGTGATGCGCTCAAAT
>DWPT01004219.1:0-13489 GCA_018251895.1 Agathymus mariae mariae
CAGATGGTAAGTGGTCACCGTCACCCATGGATATCAACCAGACTAAAGGTATCACAGACGCATTGTCGGCCAGCAAATGAGAAGACTTTAAGAAAGAAAGTACTGGCTCTAAAGCTCCCGGCTCGAACACGGCGAATCGTTTGGCGGCTGGCTCAAGCATGAGGGTGGTAGCCAGGTGGGCTGCATGGAAAAATAATAATACCAATAATAATATTAACAAGTTAATAATAATATTCATAATATAATCTTAAAACAAAAACCCTACCACCAAGCAGGCTAACTTCTTTCGTCACTTAAGACACCCGGTTCTGCCTGCATGAGATTGGGGGGAGTATTCTAGGCTGCCCCAATATGGTCAAAACGCAATGATCATTAATATATACAGTATGAGTAACTAGATTATCTTAAATACTTCGCAACATGTGCCAGTGTAAGTAGATGTGGAAAGACAGTATAAATTTAACTTAATATTGCAGGTCCTCCACTTCATTTCGGTCAGCGTGCCTGCCATGGTTCTTTTAGTTTTTAGTTTTGATGACTATGGGCAACAGTCATTTAACATCAAGTGGCTTGTCTGTATGTTGGTCAACAGTTACCTAAAAAAAAACTTACCAATAGTAAAAGTCTTACCATTATAATATAAATAAATAAACGTTTACACACTCACACCCCCGCTCTAGGTTTCCCTGTGTCGCGGGTGGCATGAACATATATGACATTTCAAACACTCATGACCCCGAGAACAAACATTTATCTGTCACATAAATGTCTGCCCCGGCCGAGAATCGAACCCGCGACCCCTCGCTCGGCAGGCAGGGTCACTGCCAACTGGGCTATGGGGTCGTGATGTTGAAAATTGTTTCAAATATTTCCAGAAAAAGAGAAACTTTTGTGAAAGATGTATAATGAATATGGAAAAGAGATGTAGAAACCTTTTAAGGCCTCTTCCATTGACATATATGTCAACTTAACAAACATTAACTAAGGAACAATTTCTCTAGAAGAATTGGTTGTTTTCATGATACTTTAGGTTTTCACATCAGGTACTTCACACCTTCAATTTATTTTGTATTCCTGCAGAAAAGTTCTAGACAATTACAACCACAGTGGCTAATTAAACTTTATGGCTTCAAGCTTTCTCATTGTTTGAGGATTCAGTCATTAATTAGATTACAAAGATGATGATGGTCATTTGAATACAATGCAAATGTTGACCAACATCTTTTTAAAGAGTTAGTGTTATAAATAATAGCTAGGTTGACTTTGCCGAGATCCCTTCAATTATTAATCAATAGACCCAGAAGGTCAGTGAAAAGTATCATATAAATGTAGCCCACTGATGTCCAGTTAGACCATTCAGAAGATTGTGCTTGACAAACAAGGAGACAGGCAAATAAGAGATTACAAATAATTCTGTTAACTGATATAATATAAATAACTCTATATACTTGACTGGCTAATTATTCAGATGTCACAGACAGACATACATTTTATTCATATGTATAGATTACTATAATGAAATAAATAAACAGTGTTTGAAAAGTGAATATTAATAAAATTATATTACATCATAAATAATAAATAGTTTTTCCTAGTATCATGACATGTGTGGGTACCTGAACATATAGGAATACAGCTGATACTGATGAGCTCACATATATCAAGCGAATTTCCATGTATAGGTATTTTATATATACACCTATTATATATTTACCTATACCTATACATATAAATACGCTTGTAAGCACACAAATACACATATTTATGTTATATATAAAAATACAACGTACACGTCTACCTGCATAGCTATAATGTAGTCACAGTAAATTGACGATCGAAATCTTACTCTTTGTTCAGTACAGCTCTCATTCTGCAGATAATAAGGATTTTCTTGTGGAAAATAGATCGACCACGATGAAACCGTGTGCGCTGAATATTATATTGTACTCACTGTACACATTCGTACAGACAAGTGTTTCATAAATAAATATTTTTTTGAGGTTGTAGTTACATCAAATATCACACCTGTGAACAAAGCTATAGTTTATAGAATATGTAGTAAGTTTACAATTTATAAAATGAATACAATTCGATTCAAAGCCGTCCGCTCATATACCGCACTTGTCTTTTCCTTAGCACAACGCGCCCCGTACATGGTCTGAGGGCTGTCTTCCCTAACATTTCCTCTTACAACGGCTTGAGTTCTTATCTGCCTACCGATTCCCGAGTTCTGCATGCACGTCTCGCAACCGCCGTTCCTTCTCATTCTCATTGCTAACATACCATCAGGTTATTACATATTAGTGCTCCACCGGGCACGAAGTCCCTTTTGGCATTCACTCAATAGCGGTCGTGTCTCTTTTTTTTTTTTTAATAATGAAAGTAAACTCCTCGGACTTTACGTCCGTGCCTTTTTAATGTTTTCTTTTTTGTGTATGCTCCGACGCGTACCCTCGCTGACGCTACGCCACTTGTGCGCGGGTTTCACCGTTCGGTTTTATCTGCGGGCGAGTGGTTGCCTCAGCGACGGTTTTACAAGTTGGTCGTGTCTCTTGACATCCTTGAGTGGTATTTGTCGTCGGTCTTTCAGCTTCTCGAATTTTCGACGATTGCCTCCATAAGTGTGTTCTCCAGCGTGTCAAAAATTCTATTAAAACATTTCAATATTAGTTTACGTTAAAACAATCGATCAATTTAAGTGCCACGTACTATACTAAATACCAATTACAACATGGTTGAGTAATATTTTAACGGCTCAGCCGTCGATACTTTCACAGAATAGGTTAGTCATGACGAATCATCTGTAACTAGTCCATCATTGCCTCGGTAACTTATCCTGGGAAGTTTACGGTCCTACGCTACATCTTCAATCAGACACTACTTCTGTTGACGAAGATGTGGTTAGGCTACAACTTATATTTTTATTTCTTGAACCTTGTCTATATTAAGCGTTTCTAGAGCTGGTGAATAATAGAATTCTGAATTAAGCAATTCTGGACCTTTTGTTTCAATTGTAATTATGGGATTTGAAGAGCTTCGTCGTGCTCTGTGGCGCCATGTTGTACTCCCGTTGCAAGCCGTTGGGCTCTACAACCAACTTAATACAGCGTCACTCGTGCATGGGAAGATGATTGCTTTTAAAAAATGAAGTAATAATTTATCATGTTCCGGTTGCAGTCTCGGGGAGCCATTTATAAACGTTACTTGTTCACGATGTTGTACGGGCTGCCTCGACACAGCACTGCATCGACTATGTTTGCGAAGAAGGTTGACGGTTTACACGCCTATTACCGTAAGTGTGATAAGTAATTAGTAAGGATAGTCTGCTCATTTGTTGGCTACTTACACAAAATCATGGTAAAAATAACATTTCAACTGTAATGAAATGAAGGTTTCTATTTTGTGCGGTTTAACTCAGTTTAGTACAATATGGACCTTAAAACGTTTATCTATTCCATAGTATAATTTGTTTCGTAAAATTTTCAAAATAGCAAAACTCGAATCATCATCTGCCTTGCCTTATCCCATTATCTTGTGTCGGCGCATTATGTCTCTTCCTTCCATTCATCGCGCTTTTCTCTCATATTTATATCCACTCCCACCTCATTCATATAACTCCTAATACAATCCATTCACCGTTTCTTGGGAATAGGATAAGTGGAATATTTATGGAATATACACTTCCATAGATTTTTTAAATTCAATGATATTGAATTGAATTGCATATATTTACGGACATTAATAATGTTAAACTGATATTTATAATTATTGCTTCAATAACTTGCTACCTATTATTTCAAACCACCTGGAATTAAACTAGATATGACATACATTTCTAGTTTTAGATATTACGTTCTATTATGTGTAATTGGTAATTTGTGTGTTGGAATTCGTGATATAAGCAAGATGAAACTTCGCTAATTAGATTATCAGAAATCTCTTAGTTGAATTGTTTACTGTTTATTTATATTCAACCGGGCCACGGATGACTGCTCAGCTCGAATGACCCCTCGCAGTCGAAGAGGCTTCGGCTGGACTGTTGAGTGGCGGTCCAATGTTAGTTAAAGTTAAGGTTACAGCAAACATTAAACTGAGAAAAATAAAGAGTTGGCAGAATTAGGTCGTCCTTGGTGGTAAAAGCTATGGCGGTTTCAATGGTATATGCCGTATATTGTACCTTATCTTTACAACTTGTATATTATACTAAATCTCCGGCATACATCGCTAGTTTAGTCGGGACATCTGAGCTATGGGATCGATTCGACACTCTCACACTTACCCCTTCCCTAGTATTCCCAGTGTTGCGAATGCCACTGACATATGCAAATAGGATTTTGAAAATTATTACGACCCGCGAACATCTATTTATGACACTTAAATGCACCCCGAACCAGGAATCCAATCAAACGGCAGGTGTCAGGGACAAATGGTGCGCTACAGGGCCGTATCAATTAAAGATAATCCGACGCTGGTTAGAACCGTCCAAGCGTTGTGGTGTCCAGGTAAACTGGACGCTGTTTTCATCTTCTTACTCATATTAAAAAAACCGCAAATGTCGCGTGCCATCTGCTCCCTTCTGTATAATGAAAATGAATGTTGCGATCATCTGAATTCGCAGCTTTTTCTTTTTTTTCTTACGCTAGTATACACAATAGGGTATTGTATCCGAAATACAATACATTTTATTGTCCACCGTAAATACGAATGGAAGTAAAAGAATCTCGATATAAAAATTTTACATATATGTATGTAAATTTGCCATATTATTTATAAGATAATAAAGAAATTGTAACGGGCCTGAATCAGTGTGTTAATTTTTTTTTTTAATTTTATCTCTGTCAGTTTGGTATATTAGTAGCTTATATTATGAATCACAGTCTAAGTAAATAATAGTTTTTATGCCAAGGATTGGATCTGTTCCAGCAGGTTGGGAAATAAAAGTCAATATGGATTATGGATATACTATTAAGAGGGCAATAAATAAAATCTTGAATGCCTTGCTACTGTAATGATGAATATGTTTATAATTCATAGAACTAAAAATACTCATTCTCAAAACAATGCGGGTGCTTTTTCCAACCTAAACCGTAGGTTAACCTGCCGAAGCGTGGGCGGGTGACTAGGTAATTACAAGATAAATAGATAAAACTATTACATAAACAAAATGCGAAGATTTTTCGGTTTATATGGATGGACCGCGTCTGAACACAACTAGTTTTTGAACCTCCGTAGAGACTAGAATAAAATGTTGAGAAGTACTGTTACATGAGGGACCTTGGGTTCACATAAAGTTAGAGGTGTCACAATCGGCTGAAAAAGTTATGGCGACTGTTTCTTGGGACAAAAAAGGTTTCCTGCTCATTTATTGGAAAGAAAAAGTTGTTTCCATAACAGGACAGTACTATGCCGGGCTTTGAGAATAGTTAACAGAAGTTTTGAAAGGGACAGGCTAAAGGCTTCCAAATATGGAAGTGAACTACCCTCCCAACAGTCGAGACGTGACTCCCTGAGATTATTATTGTTTCTGAAACTTAGGAAGGTACATCAAGAATAAAATATTGATGATGAAGAGATCAAATCTTCCACATCGACTTCATTTGAAGATTAATAGAAATCATTTGTTTAGTGTATAAACAAATTAATTGAAAGATCTGAGAAATGTATTAAGGTTAAATGTTATGTTAATTATATTGAAAATTAAACATTATACTTTGCTTTTTCTTTCTCCTTATTCCACGAACTATTTGACCCCCCCCCTCCTGGTAGGTTATATAAAAGCTTGATTTCCTAAACAAAAGAAACATCGATATAAAACTGATTAATAACCGCACACTAGTTTTCAATTGTAATGCTTTCCGGTATATTGTATAGTTTAGTTAAATGATTTATTTACCTTTCATTAATTAAATAATTATAAATTATTTTAATTCGTACAGTAAGCGGGTAGTACTTGATACGTACAGATATAGTAAGATTAAACTGTAGTTGATAGATTCAGGTGTTACTTTGCGGAAATTCATTGTTATTAAATAAATTAGTATTAAGTTACTTTGCAACAATCCGCAAGCACAATGTATGACGGTATATACTTCTATGCATGCATGGAACCTCCCTCCCTCCCACAAAGGAAAACATGCATTTATGATAAATAAAAGTATATACCAACATACATACCGTCACCAACACGTGTTTCGCTCCGGAACCGAGCATCATCAGGGTGAAATCACTCTTAATAATTTCTTATACACATACGCATTTTAATTCGCAGTGGAGATACTGCTCCAGAAAAAACTTTGGAACATCTGCGTTGGACCATTAGTGAAATAGTTTTTACAATTGATAACGTGTCGTGCGCCCGTATTAATTCATTGACCTTGTTTCCCGCGAAGTTAATTGTTATTTATCGCATTTTCTAATCTTAGGTCATATCCAGCAAATACCACGCTCAATCTGTTATCTGAATAAGAATTATCTTATCAAATTGTTTGTAGTCTACACAGTTGCTTGTGAAATTAAAATGGGTCAGTATCATCAGTTAAAAGGATTTTTATGGTTAAAACCGGATAACGACAGACGGGCCGTTTGATTGATTGTAAGGAGGCGCCGTCACTCATGCACATGCGTTAAACCAGGGACGTCACAGAACGTTATGCGACCAAGACGAAAACAGTAAACTCTTACATTCAACCCGAAACACGTTAACCCATATCTGAGTCGCCTTCCATATGGTAATTATCTAAGTAGGTAATTGACTTTACTGCAGTGCACGAATACCGTCTGCATTACTTTGGATGGTACAGAGGGCAGAAATGTAACAAAAAGTCCGTAGTGCCACTGGCCTGCATCAATACAAACATTGAAGGGTTTTCAGTCTTGAGGAAGTACGTACCTCCTAATACCTGTAAAATTTCATATGTCCTTATTGCATGAATGAAAAATATTTTTGATAGACCAAATTTTCTTCCCGTCTCATACATTAATGTATTGTTGGAAAAGTTGTCCTAAAAAGGAAAAACTACACTTGACAAGGGTGAGTCGTATCGTGACTCAGGGTTAAGTTGCGAAAAGCATTTACAGGTATTTCCTATATCTTTCACTGATAACATATTTTACTTGCGCCCCAAATGTCTCTTCTGGTGAGTCTTAAATTTATTTTTTATATGTTGCGTTAAAGCGTTTTTCTCTCTTAATTATTTATAAAGAATACATATAACATCAATTGAACAAACTTTTAATCTATAGTTATAATAAAATTGTCATGTGATCTGTGCATTAAATATATTTTAAACTTTAATGTAGATAGTCTGTGTTATTCATGTAGAGACCAAGATATATTTATTGGAATTTTTATCTGTGTTGTCTGTTACTATGTTCATGTACCAGGTGGAAACCACTGAACAAATGTAGGGGATATACTTTCTCGGCATATTTATGACTTATAAGTCAGTTAGTGTCCATAAGTTTAGATGCCGGGAAATGTGTCTGTTCTCTTACAATATGAATTAAAAGCGTAGACACTGTTAAATGGGTAAACAAGATACTTGTAATTAAAAATATCAATTTTTATGCATTTATATAAGTAAATATGTTTTTTATTCATAGAGCTGTAAAAACTGACTTCCAAAGTAATAAAATAAAAAAAAGTCTTAAAAATGTAAACTTATGATAAGGCTTAGGTTATATGAAGTAAAACAAAGGCGAGTTACTAGTAGATTGTACAATCCAGTATTACTAGATGATTACTAATTATAGTACTGTATGTAGTGTAAATAGTCGGGTTTTCGATTTGAACATACTTTTATGTTATATATGGTTATGTTAAATACGTTATTCTTGTTGAACTGTTTTGATCGAGTAGTTTGTATGATCAACAAAAGTGTAATTATTGTTCAATGTTACGATTTGGCCGCGGAGTGTGGAACTTGGTGTCGGCGTTGGAGCTACGTCGGAGTCGTTTCTTAGACGATTCGACCGAGGTTTTTATTACCGCCTTAGACATAGTTGTCGTCCACGCACAACGGAGCAGGGATATTAAATACATATATCCGAAACCGTAACCATATCCGATAAAAATGTTTCGGATAGTTTCGAATAGCAGCAGAGTCTACACAAAACACGTTATGATAGGTTTTTGATCGCCGAGCCGATACACTGGCCGCGACGTTTTCATTTCAGAGTTTTTATTATTTAAATTTTTAAGGCTATTATTTTTTGTGTGATCATATCACATAATACCAAGAAATATAGTCAAACTTTATTAATACATTATTTTATTTTTCCAAGTTGCAAATTATCTAATATGCATGCATACCCGAAACAATCGGATAATCCGAAATTATTTCATATCCATAACCGTAACCGAAATCGGTAACATATTATTCATATATCCGCATCCATTTCCTGATCCGAAATTTTATATCCGTAACATCTCTGCAACAGAGCAATCGGCGCTTTTGAATGAGACGTATCTCTCATTCTGTAAAAGATGCGATTCTTTAAATGTAACTGTGACTGACTTACACTACTTCTTGAATAAGAGAGTATCTATTGTAAGTAATAGGGTTTATGGGTGATTATGGAGATTGAAATATGTTCATTGTTCACGCGGAAACCACTGAACACACATATCAATATCAGTACCCGGGAAATGGAGCTGTTTCCAACATCCTTCAACATGTTTTGTGTTTCATCTTATTCCATCTTTTGGTTCAAACAAAATCAGACAAAAAGATTGCGATGTTAGAGATCTCACGAGGGTTTAGTTTTTTCCTTGGATCCACGGTATCCTAAAGATGTTAAAAATTATTGGTATTGAAGAGCTGCGGCAATCAGTTACAGGTGGCGAACCTACTGGCGCGCGCGCCTCAGGCCCACATGGCTTCGGAACGCGGCGTCACGTGGCACACGCCCACCCCGCCGCCGCACCTCTACCATGTGCCGGCGCCTTCGCCCCCCGACCCTTTGCAAGTGAGTATGCACATATTTTCAAGTATTCAAAGTGCAAGAGGCTCCGTCTATCCTTGAATTCAAATCGACTTCTGTTCGCCGTGCGTCCCGCTGATCAATGAAAAAGGCAACAGCGCTAGATTTATTCTTAAGACCGCCAGACTGAGTACCGTCCTCGTAAAACTCAATATTGAAATGTTTTTATATGTTGCAGTTACAATGTCAGTCACATTCACTCTATTCTCGTTGGCCAAGGACACATCGGTGATGAATCTAGTGGCTGGCGGTGACCACATAATTATCATCACTTGACCCGTTTGATCGTTTACAAATTATAAATTATAAAATGGAACTGTTTAGTTCACAATTGTGTAACTGAGATTCTGTTTTCTTCATGTCATCAGACGTGACACACATAGATGTAGAACATACTTAAATAGCATGTCTTGGGGTCACTAGCTCTTGGCTTATCAAGACAAATCTGGAGTATGACAGTTGAATTGAGGAACACCGCCGTCAAAGAGATATGCAATAGGTAACGTTCGATGAAGGGAATAGTGATTTACTGAGCGTACACTAATTTAGTGGCGTCATCTACCGACATCTTAACGATCGCCGTCGTTCAATTGATTAACATGTCTTCCGCGGAACGGACGCGTTCGATCTAGCTACTGTTTGTTATTCTGTAGTTGTGACTTTGAACAGCGCCAATAATGATGAGGGTAGGCGCTCTCTCAATTGCAGGCGATGAAGAGCGCGGGCAACTCGGTGTTCCGCCATACCGCCACGCCGCCCGAGATCTACCGTCACACGCCCACGCCGCCCGAGAAACACCTCATGAGGTAAATGTCTTCACCACCTGTATGTATGACATAGACAACATTAGCGCTATTAACTAGGATATTGACGCGATGTTTGAAAAAGAAGCGGTAAAACAAGTTATATTTATTTCAACAGATAACAAGACCATGGGTTGTTGTGTACGATAAAAAACTAGACTTTTTATCGTTCAGTCCTTCTTACCGTATGAATTATTGTAGTACAACTAACCGATACAATTGTAAACTGTGGAGTTTTATGCTTAATTTCTTAACGATGTCCACATGTACATCTTATACTAGCTTTTAGAGTGCTTAGTACAAAACGGGCGGATTTTCAGACAAACTTTGAACTGCTGTTTGAACCTCTTTGGGATGGAATATCAAAAAGTTCTTCCTTAGTGTGCCTACGTCATAAAAGGAACCCAGTGTCCAAATATCATGTTCGTCGGTTAGTCAGGACTTTATATATCTATACGTAACATGTTTTTACGGTAATATATCCTCCCTCTTATACAGCGACATTATGTTCCCTAATCTGCCTGCATCTCACTGTCACCAGCAATATTACACTGTAGGTACAGATAGATAAGACGCAAATAACACTGCCACTTGTATTATTTCGCCGACTGTCGTAGACCCAAGGTCAACCTTGTGTTTTGATAATGACATACGAACCGGCAACTTTTGCAAAGACTAGGGGAGCCTAGACGTTGTTGTGTTGGCGCGACATTGAAATCTGTAAACGTCTAAAATGTATGACAAATCGATGACTCATGTCACTCTTCTTACAATACGACGTTTTCGAATTATATTATTCTTATCTATTTTACTCTTCACTCTAAGGTATGAAAGAAATCTCTGTTTAACGATGACATTGTTTTATGTATAATATCCTGTGCATCCCATCCTTTAGCTATTGCAATTATGTCGCTGGGTTACATAATATATTATTGGTCGTGCAGCGTGTACTGAGCAGTGGAATGTGTTCCAAATAAAAGGTTTATTGTTTAGTACCTCCTCTTTTATTCCCCAGAGAACACGATTTTATGCAAATGAAGTCACTCATAAACGACCAGGTAATAGAGCCCATTTGATTGCTCTCCAATTAAAGTAATCGGTGCTTTTCTTCTTTTTAATTTGGGTTTTCTCAAATCCAATATAAACTCGTCCATTTGTAACTCATAGGTCCGTCACTTACATAATGCTTATTCTAACATAATATACGTCTGTCCCTTACTTGGTGCTATACTATTCTAACATATAGGTCTCTCTGTCTTACATCTATTTTAACAATATTTACAATTAGTGATCTAAGTCAAAATACATTATTCTAAAAATCCAAATGACATTCCGTCGTCCGCAACAAGTACGTATGCCGCGGTTCTCATCCGGACCTCGTGCTTAATTAATGACGCTATTTCGCTAAGTCACTTATAAAATGCTGGCTAGAATTTAAAGTTACCTAGCTCCCTATTCATTTCTTATGTTGCATCCATGTCATGACGGCATCTTACTGCAGCGGTGTCAGTGTGCGAAGGATTATTGTTACTATTGGCTATTTGTAATGTATTTGTTATAATAGAACTGATAGGCCCATTGCGGTTTGAATCCGTTACGAAATTACGTGTCAATTAAATCATATAATTGTGATCCAATTGTTTCTGTTTGACTCGAGCTTAATTTGGTTTTTAATGGTTTTAAAATCCCGGTTAAGTAAATTCGACCGCAACGTATGTTAACGATTAATTCTGTTCGAATCTGCTGGATGAGACGTCTGCCGGGCGTAATGTCTTCATAATTTTTTACAGAACTTCATTTTGTATTGCTATGTATCAATTTATATGTTCGAAATGATTCATAAAAAAACAAAGAGAATTGGGATAATATTTGTTTTATGTTTTTGTTTGCTGTTATACATGCAATTGCAAAAAATTACCACCCTGCTAGATAATTTTGTCTAAAAAACGGATTTAGTAATAATTAATTCCCACATGCACAGAGCTCCTAAAATTCCTCGGATGTCTATATATATATATATAACTGACACACACACGCGCGCCCGCGCGCGCACTTTGGATTAGGGACCTCACTACCAGCCCAGCTATGTTGGTCTCGTACAGTTGCAACAAGAACATCAGTTGGACGTCGGAAATTATTTGCCGCGCCATGTTGCAGACTTCTCCCTCGTGTAGGAATCTCCCCTGATGCGAGCGCTGACTGCTCAATGGGCTCGTGGGGTGGTATCAGTCAGTTGACGTATTTTGTACTCCCGTTGCTGAATTTCGCACGATGGCAGGAGAGTACGTTACGTAGAAATATATTGGATATGGGTCTATAATGTTTTTAAGCTTATATTATAGAAATAAATAAATAAGCTTGTTCTAATGTAAATAATTGTATGACCGAATGTTTGCAGGCACACTCCTTCCCCGGGAGACGTGAAAGGGGGCGCTGCTCTGCCTCCCCAAGACCTATATCCACATTTAGGTCCCGGCAGAGGTAAAAAACCAGGTGTTTATAAATTGATTTCTACCCTCTGCTTCATACACTGAAATTAAATTAATGCGTATCGTCTCCAACGAGATTCAAAGAAACAGTGATTGACTTGGTACAACTATGGAACTGTCAAGGGGAAAGGTCGGCTGCACTGGCCACCTGATAATCAGTGGTCACCACGATGACTATTGATAATGGATGCTCGTAGCACCAGGAGTGTCACCGACGCGATGTCGACCAAAAATGTAGCGGTAAACTGTTTTTAACTGTCTCTCGAACATGGCAACGAAGATGGGAAAATGTGTCACAATTGACATGTTTACAATTGTTTGATAACGGGTAAAGAATCACCGTGCATGTTTGTCGTTGGACAGATGGAATCATACAGGGTGCAGGAGGAGCTGGTCTTTTGTCGGCTAAGGATACGGGGGGCGTCTTTCAATTCCTAACGTAATGATGAAAACTCTATAATGACATTTTAACTTTTCTTTTTCTAGACAAATTACGAGCGGAGGAACTGCTAGCGTACGCGCGGGGCGGAGTCGATCTGACACTGAGCGGACCGCGTGGCGCGAACGGGTCCCCCGCCCCACCCGCTCCGCCCGCGCCGCCCGCACCGCCGGCACTCTCAGTCCGCGACGCACCCACCATCAACAGTCTGATCGCGCGCGCTGCGCCGCACGCGCGACCCGCGCACGCACGTGTAGATGCGCTACTTGAAAGACTGGCCGCGGCGCCGGCACCCGCCTCCCCCCACTCTGTCATAGTGCACTCGAGGGCCGCGCCGACGCCCTCACCGCCCTCGTCCAATGAAGTATGACAACCGTTACATAAATTATCAAATACTTTGTTGTTATGGCGACACTTGTTAAAGTTAATGGTTTTGTTAGCCGCAATATTTAACACAAACTATAACTTTAGTTACAGTGAACATTATTACGTTACAGGACTCCGCAGACTCGTGCGGCGCACCCCCAGGCTCTAAACGAAAACGAAAGCCCGAGCGCACGATACGCGTGCCGGCGCCCGTGCCCCCTCCCCCGGCTGTCGTGCCGTCCCCGCCGTCTCCGCCGCCGCGTGATACGTTGCCCGTCGAGAACGGGGACGTCGCGCACCCGCCGCCCGCTCCGATCCCCGCGCCAGTCCCTGCCGTCGAGCCGCCCGCCACCACTCTCCCCGCGCCGATAGCACCGCGAGCGGTCAACGGCCCGCCGCAGCCCCTGCCC
>DWPT01004220.1:0-13489 GCA_018251895.1 Agathymus mariae mariae
CATGGGCGACGATGACCACTTACCATCAGGTGGCTCGTCTGCTCGTTTGTCGGCTATTAAGATATAAAAAAAAAAATGGTATAATGTATTAATGCTCGTTGGTTAAATAATTAATAAAAGCATTTGTATTTTGACCTCTGATATTATCTGATAGGAACATGGCTTCTTTGAACACATCACAAACGTTTTCAGTTAAGCTTTGATGTTAATTCCTTAATGTTTCAATGTTCTCAAAAGTCGATAAGAATGTATAAAGACCATCAGGTGGTAAATGGTGTATACCATTGCCCATGGACATGGTGACATGACAAAGGTGACGCCGACACACTGCTGATCAACAAAGAAACATGGGAACTACTTATTATGTGCTCTTCGACACTGTAATTGGAACTATAAGATTCATTTAACAATTGATTTTCAAACGAAGGTAGTAGTTAGCCAGGCACGTCAAAATACACACCGCGATGCCGATGCAAGCTTTCAATCATTTACCAAATCACTGCTTAATAAAGAGGTGTATCCTTATAAATATAGTAAGGTTGAAGGACCCACAATTTCTATTCATAAGACGTTCAAAGCAATAGAGTGATCAAGTATCAAGCGTTGACATCTTGAATGATATACGGTGAACTAACTGGCATACAATTCATGTTAGTCGTTTTTTAAGTAGTCATTATATGCAAATTGTGGAATCGTGATGATGTCTGTCCAGATAGACAAAACGTGTTTCACTGAATCGAAATGATATACGGACACCGCCATCTGTCAACTTGGGATACGAGTAATTCAAGTGATATAATTTTTTGCATATTTTGCCTCGAGATACTGTATTTCAAATTAAACATAAAACAATACTGAAACATCATCTACAATACAATACTCTTTATTCATACTACGAAGCGACACAAAAACATGAGTAATGATGCAAAACATTTAGTATAAGCAAGAGATGGTCTTATTACTAATAGTGATCTCTTCTAGACAACCCATAGGTTACACAGCACGGTTTAAAAGACGGAAAAGGAGACATGGGGCGTATTACTGAATATTAAATATACATACCAACGTAATTATAAACAAATATATCAATATATTCATAAAAATATGCTACTTGATGAAAATAAGAAAATGCAAATTAATTTATAATATTATGTAATGTAAACGAATTTTGTTGGTGCTTGAAAGATGAAAAGGATTTTGGAAGTCAAATACTTGCTGGCATAGAATGTCATAGGCGAGTATCTGGGACAGTGAATAAATTACCATAAAATGAATTGGGTGGTATGTGGATGAGTTAAAAGGGCCAGGTTCTGAGTAGATCTAAAGTACCGGTCATGGGATAAACACAAAAATTAAATCTACATTTAACAATGTATCTCTTTCAACTAGGGATTGAATGAATGCACTACAAGTAGACGATAAACAAATTGGTATTTACCGGCAACAAATAAAATAAATTAGTTCTGTAACTAGTTATCATAATCATCTGCGACTTCACATTATTACCTAAATTTGTAGATATGTACCTACAGCTTGACGTATCTAGCTCTGAAAAATATACAGTAATTTAAGTACAGGGAGACTTAGCGCTTACGCTGTTAAGAAAGTCACGCGCTTAACTGACGCAGAAACAGCCAGATTATTTATTTTAGATTTCAACACATTGTGATGTCTTATGGTGCATTAGGGCTTAGCAAAACTGGTGGCTTTTTCATCTACAGTTGGGTAAATATTTATAATAAAATTCCGTTACAATTGACGGAAATGTCATACTATAAATCAAAAATTCATATCAAAAGGATTCTTATGAAGAGAAATGATTACAAACTAGATGATTACTTTTAATATAAAACTGCTGGGATATGACTTTAATATAATAGCTATAAATAGTAGTAAGCGCTTTGTGTAACTGTAAGTAGAAGAAAAAGGAATTCCGCGGGAGTTGCTTGCCACTTCTTCTGGGACTACTCACGGCAGTGATTTGTCGATTTGATAGCCTAGTGTGAACTTCGAAAAGTGTTTTTAAAAACCAACTTTGAAAAAACATTATTTAATTTATTTCATTAAAGTACAGTATATGAATTAGTAGTTCACGAACGTAATGTGTGTGTATATTAATAAGGATAAAGATAAAACAACTTACTTTTTCTTTTTCTTACTTTCTTACTTGTAAATCTTGATGACCCCGTCGTCTTGTTCACTCATGGCAGAAGGTTTTATGGCAGAAGGAACTGTTCAATTAATGTTTCGCTATGATAATGTTATGTTGTAGGATATTGCTCTTCGAAGCTCAGAGCTGTGTGTATCTAAAAACTGGAAGCGTTATAGAGAGTAATTGTTTTGAATGTAACTGTCAGTTAGGCGTGGGAGTCTAGGTTTGGCTTAGCCAACATGTACGGTTCAGCAAACATTTGCACAAAACTACAAATTTATTACAGTACACTTCTGAGTCATGAGACCGATTTCTTACACAACATGGAAATTGAAATTCAAAAAATGGTTCAGTAAGTCATTGAAAGTTTCGCACTATCCACTCCTGATTCACCAATCCATACCTAAAGTATTTAGTTGAGTGACATATATTATACAAAATTATATTAAATCCTGATAAGCTAAAGCAAGGAAAATAATATAGATGGAGTTTCGCAAATATATACTGATATAAAAAATATGTTTTGTTTTCATAGCAGCTCGTGAAAATTGATGACCAGTATCTGACAGAACATAATCCTACATAAAATTAAAATTATCCTTAGATGTATATAAATGGCCTACGAAAATTTTAGGATTTGATACGTTTTTTCTATGCTTACTAAATGTAGAAGTGACAGTATATGGTAAGAGTGTACACTTACACCAAACGTGACTTGTTACGTAGTACTGACCCAAAACAAGGTTAAGTAAATCGTGAACCTCACACAGTAAATTTTCTATGATTTAAGGCCTTTGAGTGCCTACGTTTAGAATATTGTATTTCTAATATAAATTGACCGTCCTGTACGGTAGATACGTATAATTTTCAGTTTTGTAGGCAACTCCATTATTAGTTTCAACATATTTCTATATGTAATTAATCTTCGAATAAGTAATCGAAATAGTTAACATAACTTTGTCAATGTGGTCCGTGTCAAATCCAGCTGGAAGGACCGCCTTATTTTCATTCAATGTTCTTGAACGCTAGCATTTGAATCAATGTAGCGAGTGATGACATCGTAGTCAATGTGTTTTAATTTTTGTCTCGTAAGCTCTAAGTCACACGTCCTGTATCGAATAACAAATTCTGCACATATAATATGCAAATACAGCCAACAAGAATATCTCATAATTCATAGGTGAACCTTTAAATAATGGAATACTTCCAAAAACCTGAGGAAGAAATATTTTTATTGTCTTGTATTAATATTAATAATGAGCTTAATTACGACGACGTTGATAAGGATTATTAGCTGTAGATAATATTAGGTTTATAATGGACTCAAAGGTTATAAATCCAGTTCGAACAACGACAGAAGACCGATATCCAAAAATAAAACGCATAAAAAGCTGATGGTTGGTTGAAAGTGGTCTTAATGTCACTGCTTGCATTACTTACAATTCTGATATTATTAAAGTGTTGCAAATTAAATTTTAAAATGAATAAGACATTCATCTCTATGATTTGGGTGCAATCGTTTGTTTTGACAAACACTTATCAGATCAATAAATGTGCGGGTAGCGATTAAAATCAGCTTTGCAATCGAATTCTCTTTGAGGGCGAACTTATTTTTAAACCGAAATGGAATGGGGGATTGTCTGGAAATATAAATTGAATTCTTATCTTGATTCTGATTGGAGTAATCCAAAATTCCCACTCAAATGATCCCCTGCGAATATTTTGTCGCGCGAATTTCTTCTGAATATAATAACCTGATACGAAAGTTCTGGCCTCTGTTTCTGTCAGAGTATAATTAGATTTACACCCAATAGAAATATGATTTTATCAGTAACTTGATATTTTAATACAAATGAATATAATTCTTGAATAAGTCAACACGGACACAGAGGGGAACTTTTCTAATATACCCGTAATTTTTAATAAAGGCGTGTATTATTTTCGGTAGAGCTTTTGTTACCTTACTTTTGTGGTACGAACATAATTTATAATGACAGAAAAATATAACTATACTTATTTAAAATATATAGATAGCTGTATAGTAATAAAGTACCAATTATATATTTTTGCAATGCCAGAAACATATACTTCATTCTACATTCACATTCTCACAGTTCATAAATATGAATACTTCAAAAAGAGTGACATCCAATGCAACGAAATTTCTCTTTGACGCTGACCTTTTGATACGAGTGCCGCTAATTTAAATGTTACAGAAACTTATAAAGGAGACAAAGTTTTAAAGGCATGAGAAATCCCCAGATAAGAGTTCCAATCCTACGCCTCATTCTATTTATTCTAAATGAATGTTGTATCCCAGCAATGTTACAGTAACTGGGCGATGACATGTTCGCAACACGATGTCGTACGCGTACATACGACCTAGCGAGTGAGTGAAAGAGTCAATATTAGCGCACATAAAAAGCAATTTACATGCCAGGCGCGGCACAAGGCTTTCATCTTTGCCATTCAAACTTTTTATGCAGATTACGTAATGTTCTTTATGACATAAGATGGCGTACTTCACTTAGGAGTAAATATTTATGCGCCCGGCCATATTTGTAGGGATATTTTATTTTCTCTGGTGAAAAATTAATTCAAATCCGTATCATAAAGAAAACTTATAAAAATATTTTCCATTCGTATCAACCCAACCTACATATTGCGTGTGTAATGTGTGCATTATAAAATATTATTCATTTAGTTATTACAAATATAAAGGATTTATTCTTCATTTAAAATTTTTTACAATTATTAATTTTATTATTGCTGTTAAGATATTTTTATTGATACGAATTTAGAATTTATATATGTAGCAAAAAGCCCATGCATTTCTCCTGTACTAGATGCAGCGCATGGACAAAATCAAGAAACTACAGTCGTATTTTCGATTCCGAATTAAATAAATTCCTCGTCAAGTGCTTCTTCGGCAACAAGAAGTCTTAAAACCGAAATAGAAGTTGGTTAAAGCAACTTATTTTTCTTTATTTGCTAATTGCATTGATAATTGCTATGTACAAAATTTGTCCAACCTCAGGCGGAGCGTACAAGTTTCTACCACGGTTTTGTAAAAGAAAAGAAATCATATGCCTTATCAAACTAATAGAAATATGTCATAATAACTCATTTCGAAAATATGAGCCAATAATAACTTCTATTTTACCGTTCATAATTCCTACAGCAGTACCAAGTTTTGTCACGCCATTGAATAAAAACTTCTTGAGCTCTATAAATTAAGTCATTGTAACAATAAGAGACATTTGAAAATGTCTAAGAACCACTTGGAGGACGGCCAACTTTGCTTGTTACAAGATTTACAGTAATGGAAGACTAAATACATTAGCCCAATTATGAGAAAAGAGCATTTATTTGGCAATACGAAGTGAATGTTTCCCGGAAAACAAAGGACATTCATATAATTCATAGATTCATTTCGACTGTTATTTTTCGATCGATTGCAGAGTTTAGAAACTTGGAGAAACCGGGAGTAAATAACGGTTAGTGGCATACATTGATAGTAAGTGGACGCCAATGGACATCAGCATCAAAAGTATCACCGATGCGTTGTCGGCCAGGAAATGAGAAGGTAAGAAAGAAAATTATTAAATTTATTTTCAAAACAGGAATATTAATATAAAACAACGGCCACTTATTTTTATTATGTAAAGCCAAACCAAACATTATATGGTACTTGGAACTATTGTATTTTTTGATGTGCAGAAGTTTTTAATTAGTTTAAATACAGCAAGCTTCTACTTAGAGACTTTTATATAAGTTCATACTGATATGTGCGACATCTGCTGCTTCTAGAATCTTGCCAAATGCAACGGAGGCCTCACTTGGACATCGCCCAACTGGCTTGTTACTTGCCTCGTACTAACATATTATTAACCAAATGCAAGGGTGACTCATGTGAAGGCATATGCCAATATTATTTAATGTGTTAATATAACATACTTGTTACAATGATATTTCCTTTAAAATGTACCAAGTACACATTGAGGTTAACGCATAAGTCATATAAATTTATAATTTAATCACATCAAACATATTTTAACATTAATTCCAATGTATCAAAATGTTATCCTGTATAATATTCAAACTTTGGAGGGCTTATTCGGAATTTTGACTCAAATCGGAGTGTTTCTGAGATTTCTCAATCTAGCGGATATGCATCTTGTTATTCAAGCCTCATATACTGTCTTTTACTGTCCAGATACTAGTCATAACCACTGTTCCATAAATTGTAACAATATTGACACTTTATACCTTTTTATTCTAAAAAACGTTGTTTAAACAATAATTATATCTATCCAGGTATTGGAAATAAGCTATCGGCAATAATAGAACACTTTATTTGTCCAAACCTAATATGAGTATTTTTTCTACCAATTTGTTTCCTGTCCAAGTATCTATTGGACAGAGTTATAGAAGTAAAACTTACGTGTATGACTGTATTGTTTATTATCCTAGTAAATTAAAGCAATTCGATTCTAACTTTGACCGTTCACAAAATAAGATGAAATATCAAATAGAGCTCGTTAAAGTCCCCTGCAGTCACCAGGTACAGTGTGTAACATCTGCCACTACCAAAATCCTGCCAAATGGACTTGGACTTGGAAACCTCCCAACCAGGGTTGTCACAAGGTCGTTATAATAAACAGCTGCAGGATTTTTATGACAGCAACGAATTCAGAATTTCGGATTTTCCATCTTAATTCGAAATAAAATTTTCTATTTGAAAAGAAAAATTGAATTCTCTTTCAGTCAATTCTTTGGGAAAACATGAACATACAACATGAAACTTGACACGCGTTGTTTGCACTGATGACTATAAGCAACTTGACAGAACGACAAAGACCATGACAATTTGACCAAACCACTCGCAGTAGAAGACTTCAGAGACACGTTCGACTTAAACAATGCCTTACCTTCATTAAGCATAACAATACTTAATATCTACTAAGTAATAAATCTGCATATCTGCTTTGAAGTATGTATTCTGTATTTAAGTCACCTTTTGTAACGATAAATTGAGACATTCCACCACAATCCTTACCTTGATAATGAATATATTCCAGAAGGGTTCGCGGAATACAAAATTCGTAATTCATCACCTGTAGTAGTCATTTATATCACACTCGTCTTGTGTAGCAATGTGCGCATTTGTAAATTTTATCTTAATAAAAAAGATATGACCGAAATAACCATGAAAGGGTTTACGTATGTACGATAAACATATTGTGAAATGTCTCATATCGAGATGATTCCTTATAGGGTTAATCTAAATATTACATTTCTTACAAAGCTACTCGTATTGACACATTTTACCAGTCTCCCAATAGTAATGCCAGTGCTACCGTTAAGTTTACGACACAAGTGACGTGAGATGTTCCACTAGATTCTCCATTACATAGGATTTTTTTTTTTCAAATAGTGCTCGAAGAGTCGATAAGCATTTGTGTGATACCATTGTTTCCAAAAAACTTCCTTATTATGTTGTCCTTATTAGTATATTGTCAGTAATTTTAAAATGTTTTTCTGTCTCATAATAATTTATCTTCTGGTTCTTTTGGAACCAACTATCTCAAGCTGTTTGCATCCTTTTGACATGAGCCAAAATTTAGCTCAAGGTTTTATAGATGTATTCTTAAAAAAATGCGTCAATTACAAACAAATGCTCGTGTTTCGGCTGTTTACGCACTTAATAAAATATCATTGCAACCTATGATCATTCTTCTGCCAAGCTACAGGCTTTTCTTAACTATGACCAAAAGCGAATTTATAAAATGGAGAACTGAAAAATATACAAGTTTTCTCACGATATTTTTCTTCACCAAGGCCAGCGATAATTGATTTCAAATGTCCACAAAACTTCGTATAATTTGTGGCGTATCCATAACACCACCATAGCACTCGATATTCATCTTGGAGAAGGTGACTAAATTTATAACAGTGCTCTGTAGGCTTTAGCCATATTATGGTATAAATATAATATTTATGGCTGTGATGTGCCTCAGGGACCTATTTAAAACGGCCTGCTACTTAATAATCTTTAACTTTGTTTAATCCTCACGGAGCGTAGATGTGTCCTACAAAGACGGATTGACTATAAACTGACCCTGTAAACTTCAGTTCCTGAACACTATTTTGTATTTTAAAATACAGCAAATTGTAAAATCTTTCATAGGGATGGCCATGTCTGAGAATGACGTTATTTCTTACACAACTGTCTTAGTGATGGTTGCGTTTTTACCATATTTACAGAATAAGATAAATGATATATATTTTTAGAAAATAACATGTTACAATATTAACTATATGCAAAATTCAAGAGATGCGTGTCCCATGCACAAGACAACACAATAGGCCATTCTCTATTCTACGGTGGACAATTGACATATTGTAATCTCTGACCCGCCGACTGTATAAGTATGTAGGACAATACAGTAAATCGAATTACATTGTTCTGAGAGGAAGTGTTCACTTGATGGTGCCTATTTGATTATACCCACACTATTCTTTCTGGTTAATTATGTAACGTTCTTTCGTCTGAATCTTGAGAAAAAACTACTCATAGAGTATGTTAATCCATCTATTTTTGAGCCCAAACTTCCTCTACATGCCCATCACCTCGTGTGATGTGTGATTAAACTGTGAAGCTACTTACTTCAAGCAAATTTAAGGCTACTGGACACGCCACTTATTTAATAATAAATAAATATTTAATACGGTATTCCATCTCAGTTATTAACTTTATGAGTGATTTCAAATTAAACTATACTATCCCCGGTTATTTAATTATTTCTTTAAGCAGGAAGATATTTAACATAAATTTACTACTTTTTTGTTCTTTTTCATTATTATCACAATAGCAGTCAGACCATAATGTGATTGGTGAACAACGGTGTCCATACGCATCCATAATTGTCGGGCAAAATGAAAATAATGAAATCGTGGCTTTGAAATCAAAACAAAATGTTAAAAACATTGCCTGATTAATATTAAAATCATCCATTTCAAAATAACGTATACTTAGATTGACATATTTCACAAATAAATCTCAGTTAATAAACTGAGTACCAGATTTTGCCTGTGATGTTTATTTCAAAGCACAGACATAGAATAATGTTCGCATGTAAAATTGCTGGTCATTTCATTATTCCATTAAATAATGAAGCCAATGCGTTGTTCTCACTCGTGTGACCTAATTAGAAACGATTAGTTACACGCTGCGCTTTTGATGGAATGGAATGGAATTACGTAATTTATTACGGAAAAGATAACAATGTTGGATGATACAATAAGTGATGATGAATACAATAAGTGATTATAGAAATCGTTAATAATATTTATTTATTATACAATGATTTCAACGTTCCAACGTTGAGATTAAGAACACATTTTTTGACTTGCTCAGCACTTAGTGCTGATTCTGCTGAAAATAAGCTATTTAATGTTTTAAAATAGCATATGCGCATTTGCTGCAAATCGACTCACTTCACAACGCAATTATCCCGCTGTTGGGCTTTATTCCCCGGAACAAGTTATCACTACTAGAAATTTGTAATATATCAAGATGTATTTTTGTCTAAAGTTCTAATTTTTCTGTGTCCATACCCAATATACTTGCAGACGAGCTGTCTGATGGAAATTGTAATAAAAATACATATTTGCCGCGTTGCCACGAAGGAAACAGGGTTACCGCTTTTTAACTGACTATTTACTTTGTTAATAAAATAAATCATTTTAGATCTGTTTGATCTCTTTCGATACTCACATGCCCAAGAGCAATGAACTCGTACACTTCGTTAAGAGCAGTTAATTTAAAGGACCGATTGCCTAGATTATAAAAAGCTACTTCAGTTTCCAACTTAGAAGCATCTAATTTAAAAAACGGAAACGGAACATAAGTCCACGTTGCTCTTTAGAAAGGCTTAATTACTCGATTTGTAACATGTCTCCAGCTAAAGCAGTTTTTAAAACGCTGTAGAAGAAAAAATCGCCTGTCAGGATTTTTAGAAAAAAAGTCGACATCTATTTTTAATACCTGTGAAACTATTGCTGTTCTGTAACGTGACGTGTATAATATTTTATGTATTGTAATAGTGTAGTGGGTTTTAAAACCCGATTTATTTTATATTTACTTATCATTAATAGTGAAAAAAATCGAGCTCAATGGCGGATCTGTGAATCTTTTGCTGTTCTGTAATTTTTTGTGAGTAATTTATGAATATTAAGAGAAATTTGCCTGAAGCAAAATAATAATTGTCGCGTTAGCTATGAATCGGCCTAATCCAATCAATGGAAAGATTTACTTTCCGTCAGGTACCCATGGGAAGTAAGAGCGTGTCCCTCATTTGTTAAAACAGAAGGAAGAAACTTATGCCATAAAAAAGCAACTATGTTACAGATGTTAAAAATAGTCACATACGTACTACAGCTGTAAGAAAAATATTTTCTCATACAAGTACAAAACGCGTTCACTTATGAATGCATGCATTATAATAGCATTATTGGGTATATGACTCAGTTAGATATGATAGCAGTGACGTAGTGTAATGTTCGTGATGATTACGACCGTGACGATATAGAGTATTGATCGAACTTTAGCCACAGCGCGACACTAATTTATTAAATTTAAAGAGATCAGAAAGGCCGTCTTAAAAAAGTATTTTATTACAACTATGATGGTTTTTAAAAGGCAAATAAGAACTAAAAAACTTCAATTATGAATTATATTTTTTTTTTATTTGTATAAAACATTAATTTTATAATAAAAATTGCATCGTAGTTTAAAATTGACAAAAATATAAGCATTTCATATCGCTTACTTGCGACGTAAGTGACATCTGTAGTAAGGCACATGAAGTATTTTAGTACTAAAAGTTCGTAGGAGATGGCGTTAGCGATGCTTTTAATAGAAGTTTTAACAAGCAATTAAAGTTGAGTAATGTTTGAATAACGTATTTTTTCTTTATGTCCATACATAACGTTTGCTCTAAAATATGTTTATTTTAGATACTTCGTTCGTGTCCTAAATTCTTATGTAGCAAATTTTGTAAATAAATTTCTTTATCAATTAAAACAACAAATTTGTTTAATTAACATTTAAACTTCCTTTTATATATGCCTAATCGTACTATTGCAAATTCTTAGTAACAGTTAAAATTTAAATTAATTACTTCATAATAACCTAGTAAAAAATATTTAGATTTATGAAATGTAGCTATATGCTACAAAAAGAAATATTCTTTGGTAATACTAATATCAAAAATCTAATTTGGATTGTTCCGATACTTTTTCTAATTGCTTACTAAAAATGTCTCTTCAATTGTTGAATTTATGGTTCAAAACGAATTAACACGACTTCACACCCCATCAACCAGGACAGTAGTCCGGAATCTCGATTAACCACACGTAGCTCCAGTTTTTCTCGTCGGACCTTCGGAGAAATAAAAACTGGTCCCGTCATTATAAATATTTATCAATACAATCACATTAGCAACAGCAATGTTTTGCTGGAATCGAATCCAACGACTACACGACTAAAGAATGCAATGCGACTACTATAAATGAATCCCTTAAAAACTGAGCCGCCAATGACTCCATCACGTTGACGTTTTCATTTGAACGGTAAACGGGATTCTGAAAGAAATCAGTTTTTATAAATTTCATAACAATGAATTTTAACAATAACAATTTTTGAACATAGCTCACCCTACACGTGAAAGTAAACGTAAAGGTCAAACAAACATTCGTGCTTAACAATACATATATATGATATTGATAAAAAAAAGTATATAAATCAAGTTTTATAAATTTCAGAATAAATCTCTAAATTTAAATTTGAAATGTTTTTTTAAAATACTTCAATATAATATATTTAGGCACAGACGATTCAGTACCATTTTTCTCTTTTTTTTTTGGTAACAATAAAATATCGTTACCAATAAAAACAATTTGAAAACACAACATTATTAAATGACATCGGTCTAACTTTGACCAATATACAAACACTAGTTATATTCATTTGAAAGTCGTGACAAATGTAATCGAGAATAACTTTGACAGTGTGAACAGATAGTTGAAGTTAAAAGTAAAACATTAAAGCCAAAGATAAAATGTATTAACTTTTCTCTCAGATATATCTTGCAAATGACCAAATTAGTACATTCGTACCCTTTGAAGTTCTATCTTGCCAGTAATCAATGTTCAACGTAGGAGATGACATTATATCTATTTTACGCGCGCTCTTTCATCTGCTTTGCATAAAGATTAAAAGAAATATTTATTATGAAAGTTCAATAGAATGCTTGTTTTTAACAGTTAATAACTTTCTCTAATCATTTCCATGTCTTACGTGTATTTTCTACTCGATATCTGATGAATGTTTAAAGTCATTGTAATTCAGTTGAAAATTTCTAATAAAAACCTTTTAAAACTAGCCAGGTCAATGTGTACTTGTACCTACTACCTAAAAGAACGCGTTAAATCACGTAAATATCCAAAAATACTGATAATTGAGTCACACATACGATGTAGAGGTTCTTTATTATGAATTATTTTCAACAAGGCCTATGTCAACAAAGCGTCTCACTTATTTATCTAATGCTTGAATTTTTTTTTATTAATATGGCATTGACGCTACTACATACCGCCAAATGCATTTAAAACATTGAACTGTGACGTGTGAACTGTCAAACGACAGTAAGTGACAACTTCAGTCTGGTTGTCATAATCAGTTGCTGGTTTAACTTGGGTACACAACATTCACAGAAATAACTAATAATATGTATTTAGTATTTCGTTACTTAAAATGGGACCGGAAAATATCTTGAACTTAGTTTAATCTGTGATCTTACCAACATGATGTTTTTTAGTTGTGTTGCAAGTGTAAATTATTGATTAAGAAACAAAATTATTTAAGTTAAAATAATTCACACTTGAAACGTGTTCTGTGTGTTTCCATATTTCTGAGTATAATGTACAGAGAAGTGGCTGGAATTTTTTAAATATATAAACTCGTCTATTATCATCTAATCACTATCATGTAAAGCCCCCGATCAAGTATAATGACGATGACTACTCAGGATGGTCAGGGTGGTGCAAATGAGAAGAAGTCTATATTCAACAATGAACTGCCATAGACTGATGGATGGATTAATGATGATGATCATGTTAGGTAATAGCCAACAGTTTAAACTATTAAGTGCTAATGACTACTAAAAACTATAATTAGACATGAAGAAATTTAGAGAATTTAGTAATATTGTCAACAAAATAATTTAGCAATATTGTCAACAAAATAATTTAGCAATATTGTCAACAAAATAA
>DWPT01004221.1:0-13488 GCA_018251895.1 Agathymus mariae mariae
CGTAGTCCCCACGCTGGCAGCACCCCTCTCTCAGAGGGTTTAGTCGCAGCCGCGTAGGAAGTCTCCGACGCGACGCGCACACACGAAAAAGCATGACTCATTGTCACGTTCCGCCTGAGTCGAACGTGCGAAGCGAGAGCGCAGAACAGGCGATAGAGAGTCACGATCGGGCTAAGCGTTCGATTTGTGACACATCTATCTCTTTTCCACTCTATCTGCCGATGCGTCCGAGTAGAAGAAAGACAGCGGCAGCACACAACCTATACGTGAACTGTTTTGTCAACTGTTTATAAAGTCAAGTAAAAAGTTATTGTGGTTTCCATTGTTTATTACAACAACAATTACAGCATTAAAAGTAATAAAAGTATGCGATTTTCCATCAATGTTTTCTTATGACGTTTCACGTAAAATTATCGTCCGTAAACCGACTTCACACACAAACAACAATTTGTTTAGTTTAAGTTTCAATCATACCCGTACGCTGCGAAAATTTGTATATCAGCCGTATCAGAGTCCCGTCAATCTCGTAGTCAGGGCTTTGCCTCGCTGTCAAAAGCAACGATAGTAATTTAATGGAAACTGCAATTCGATAAACATCTTTCACACGCATTTTATTATTCCGTGTTGAAAATAAATTAACATGAATTGTATATGGTTACGTGACGTCACACCTTGTTCGTAATTGATGAAATGACTTTAGTTACTATCGTAAAATTTAAACATAATTAATTTGTAAATAAACTATTTATTACCGATTAAAAATTAATTATTTTTCAAGTTCATATTTAATTCATATTTTACAAAATTTTGCTAATATTTGATAATAAAATCGTCAATGGAATCCTAGCATAGATAGTGGCCATCACGACCTAAATATATCCTGAATATATATTTAATGTTACCACAATGGACTCCAACCTTAAAAGTCGAAGTCAAATTTCCCTGCTCGTATTGAAATTCTGCTGAACAGCGAGATGTTACTTGGCTCTGTTTATTCACAACGATACGTCAAAGGCGAAGTTCAAAAATTCTCTATCATCCGTACTCTATCTTAAACGATGCAGCGATCGGGGTCGCTAGATCTCCAAAATTGCTTTGAGTATCGCTGCAACACACGTGATATATTGGTTGATTTTCTTTTAAACCTAGATATTTCGATTTAAAGCTAGATATTTCGAATATCAAAATCCATTTATATCAATATTATTTTACTTTTGAGACAATACTTATTAAGCCCTACTAAAGTTTCATTTAAGAACCATTTTTTAACCACAACAACTAACGACTTAGTATAGTTTTGTACGGGCCCTAACGGGACTTGGTAAATTCAAATACGTAGACTGTATACAATAGGTTTTAATGCCGTGAAAATTATATAAGGTCAATGCCCGTGGTCACGCGCGTCGTGGAACGAAGTGAAGAGAGGCGGCACGGGCACACCAGCCGAGGTATGCTCCCCGGCCTCCCCACCGCTCCCCTCCGGTCGCCTGTCGTTAGACGAGGTGCGCCGACGGTTTATTTACTCATAATAAAAAAGTACGTTGTTATATGAATGTCGTTACCATCTACCACATCTCACCATTACCTTGGGTCGCCTGTTAGAGAATGCCATCGGGCATTAAGTGCATTATTTCAAAGCCATTAGGTATTTTATAATAATGAATAAATGACATTCTTGCGTTGTGATAGGCCTTTTTGCTTGTCTGACTAGCGAGACCACACTCCAGCTAGGATCAACGGTAAAAAATTTTTACGTGTTTCGGATGCAGTTTTAAAGATCAGATAATAAGCATGTTCTTTGCTCCTTTATTGTTTGTGTTTTTAATTATTTTTCTTCATAGTGTTGTCGATATGTATATCATGATGCCCTTACCAACAGATGGTATGATGTCATCAAGTGTATTTTTTTTTCAGCTATCGCCATAGAAATGCAAAATATGAATACATAACCGCAAAGTGAAGCTTGAAACTATTAATTATTACTTTGCAACGTAAGTCTACAAACATCCTAGGAAATACTAGAAATTTACCTGCAGTGTTGAATGAGTTTCCTTCAACAAAAACTAGGTATTCTTACTCACGAACCAAAATGTCCTGACTTTTTCTAATTTGTAGGGCTGTAAAATTGTATTTTCATTGGTCGGGAATTGTTAAAATGAAGATCAGTAAAGCAATGAGCTATTCAAGGATAGTTCACTTTGAGTGTATTCACTTAGACAAAATTCAACTCAGTAAATGTACAGCAACCTTTATATATAAATAGGAAGCGAATACTGTTAACTTTACGATCACACACTCGCCTATTTGGCCACCTACCTTATCAAGTTTTTCAAAGTGTACTGAACGAAAAATTTGAAGCAAGTAAAAAAAATACATTTGAATTACGTTTTTTATTATTTTCACTTAATAAAGGGTTACACACAAATCCAACATTCGGCGGTTTTAAGAACATCCGTTTTAATAACCTCCTTTTACCTACTCATTTAAATACTTTCTTACACAAAATAATACGTTCACATTCAACATTTCGTTTGGAATTCCCTAATTTTTACGTAAAACCAGTTACGACCCATCAGTTACACGCTACGCAAATTAAAATTCTAGTGATATTTCGAATCTAAGAGTGGCTTGAAAATAATGAATACAAAACGGCAAAAAAATTATATAATAAATTGTTTTTATATACACATTAAATAACGATTAATTTTAATACAAAAAAAAGGAATTGTATCTCAGTCCTTTCATTATAGTTTGAAGTCCGATTTTCAATTAAAAATAATCGATTTTACAACAGATACGAGTATTGTATTAACGTTTTCATGTTCTAGGAAACTATTCAGACAATTTTATAAGTATGTATAATATTCTATGTATAAAACGAATGATTAAGCAATAAGCAATTGAAAGGATTTGGTTGCACTGAGATTTTCGAAAAATTAAGACTTCAATTAATGATGTCAAATATTTTACGTTCAAAGTGCTTTTCTTCAAGTAACATTTAAACTGAAATATTGCAAAATCGACTCAAGTATAAAACTTTAAAATCTACGCTAATCAAATTCGATATTTTCTTAGAATAAATATAACTTGATATTCGTTAGGGATTTTTTGTGAAGTTTGTTAAGAATGCTTGAAGATAATCAAATCTATATTAAGATTATAGAGAATGCGAATTTTGTGAGTTTGTGTATAAGGAACCACGGCACCAACTCCAAAAACCTTTTACTGTTCGATAGTTACATTATTTCCGATGGACGTAGGCTATTATTTTATTTTTATAAATACCTTAAAATAGGAATACAATGGGCGGACATAATTCCTGATGGCATTATCTACCAGTGAACCCTGGATGCTCGTGAAAAGATTTGGTAGGTTGAACATTACATTAAAATTTACAAAAATAAATAATATTAATTAGTGAATCTTACATACATAATATTGATACGCATATATAAAAATATATATACTTACATATATACATATATATACATATATACAGAACAATTCAAAATTAATACATATTGAAATCAAAAGCACTCCTGAGGGCTGCCGTCACATTAAACTGTATTTTGATTTTTCAAAACAATGTAAATGAAAAATCTCAATAATATTAAGTTCTTACACATCATAATTTTGCATTAAAAATGTATTCAAAATATGACATGAATCTATAATAATTACATTATTATTAAAACTTTCTAATTTTAAAATCAACGCCAAAAATATTCTCGAAAAATTAGTAATATGTTAAACCACCTTAGAAGTTAAACCTTAAGGTACTATGCGGTGTACTCAATGCGTGTTATAATCTGAGGATAAATATTACGAAAATAAAAAAAAAACCTAATTTTTCAAAGTAAATCGTAATATGAATATTAAAAAATTTAAAATAAATACTTAGATTTTTAATTATTTAGCATTCATTTTTGTAGGTATAAAAAATTATGAGCATATTTAGGGTAGCAAAAAACAAACTCTCCATCTCTCCGTCTGAATGCGATAATTTCGGAAACTGCTGCACAAGTTTTTATACGGTTTTTACCAATACATGTACAGAGTCCTCAGAAAGTTTTAAGTCTATGACATCACGGAAAAATTATGAAACGCTTGCATAAAAATAAAGGTTCGATGACTAATTGTGAACGTAAAAATCAAGTTACTGAAAGCAAAGCGGGGGTAAGTTACTAGCAATAAATAAATGAGGGACTGGATTCGAGGGTCAAACGTTTGTTTTTAATTTGAAAGTCAGCAATCACGGTGGCATCCACTCCCTACTTGGGATCGCATGCCGACGCTACAAATATCCAATTTACGAATTCCATTTTATTATGAAAGATTCTTGTAAATATACAAAATAATATTACAAAACATTTGAAATAAGGATTTGGTTCTAATTATTTCACATTAGAACGTAATTTATGCAATGTTTTATGTTACTTTAAAAATAATATTTGCAATTCAAACAATACAATTCGTCATGCGACCAATGAAATTTGTCACCATTTTACATAAAAACTCACTTATCAAATTTGCTACATATTTTAAATTATTCGCCAAATGGTAATGGTAATCAAAGGCTTACATTTTTTTATTTCTGTTTGACGACTCAGAATCTTATTTTTGTAGCCGGCTTCTAAATAAAATTATTATAGACTAGCAAACCGCCCTCGCTTAGCTTCAGAAAAACTACGCCTTGTGCTTAAAAGTAGCACCTGCATTGTTTTAGGACTGAGTTTTTTTCGCTCTTAATTAGACATATATTAATTTATAATTTTTTTATTTATGGACAGATGATGAACGAACAGGTGATGCTTAACGCAATACATTAGTGAAAACTAACACGATATCGCTTAAGCCGTTTCTGAGATTAGCGTGCACAAACTCAGAGGTAAACAGAAAAAAAATCTAACTATTGTTTACGGTTATATTGTGTTAACAAAGCCTCCTAATAATAGTTTTTCTCATAATATCCTTTACGTATAGAAAGCGATCAGTTATGATTTTACCATATGTATAGAATTCATCTCTAACCGGGTTACAAAAAACATAAGTGTTACATTAAAGGGTTTGATATATATGAATAAATAAAGTTAAAAAAACGTAGGGCAGTTACTTCATACATTTCTTTATTTAGTAATATGTGACGATGGCAAACATACTCATAGTAAAATATTTAAGTAAATCTCGGCAAATTAAGTAATTATAGACTTTAACAGCTGTTGCCATATTAAAATATTACCAAAAGCATAATTGAAATCCATTATCATTATAACTATTATCAATCTCATCCACGTACTTATACACTGAAAGGTAATTAGCAACGCATAAATTTAATTCCACAGCAATTAATACGCTCGTTTGACACGAATACAACGTGTGTCAAACTAGGTAAATTGGGATCGCAATTAGCGATTATATTACATAGGAAGGAAGATGGATTTGATTAAGAAATTTTAAATTTGCATGGTCCCCAAAGGCACCGACAACCGAATGCGATATCGTACCCTTGATTTTGACAAGTCCTCAAACTTCCGTAGTGATTTGGTATTAGCAACATCGGACGTAGATTGAAGTGGTGGTTGTTGCTAGTGATGACATTACCTAAACGGTTCCGTGCTTGTTTGGAGTCCACATTTATCGACGGCCTTGGTTGCAACAGTGCATAACGGTTGTCAAGACTTGTCTTGAGTTTTAGTTACTTTCAAAATCTAGTTTAACCCTCAGCTAATCCTCACTAGAGTTACTTGGTGTATATATATATATATATACATATACATAAGTATACTAATTCTTCCGATCTCTTTCCTTATAACCGCTTATTATACTGGAACGCTAATGCTAAACATAGTTCTTATTAACTTAGGTCAATAACATAGGTAAGATAAGGTCAATAAGTTTTAAATAGAATCTTTTTAACTAGTTTAGACTATGCAATAATTAAATAATTTTTAACTGCTGTTCGCCGTTATTTCAAATTTTTTTCTGAATATAGTGTATATTAATATAAAATGTACAATTGGTTTATTTTATCATTACTAATAGCATGCATTACATAGTAATGCATAGATAAATTTTGGATCAGAAATTTTGGTTTAAAATAAATTTGAACTGTCGTCCTTTCGTAGGAACGTCTTTTAGAAACATATGTTTTTTACCACAAGATGTGATCCAAGTAACGACTGTTTTGTGTCAAAGTTGTTTTAGACGTGATAATTATATTGTTATATGTCCGCATAGCCTATGTTGTACACGATTAACTAGATTCGCGTTTTTCTTCCAAGTCGTATAATTTGAAAACTCAGCGTTATTTTCTATTCAGTACGAACTATTCGTTGGAAGCAAAACGAAAACAAAAACTTCAACCGAAAAAAGGAAAAAGATCGTCGTACAAGGAAGTGGCTCTGAGTAAAATCTGTAGTGGAATTGGAGATAAAGAGCACGTACAAGGAATTCCAGCTTTAAAGTTCAAAAAAGTTACTTTATTGCACGTTTGTATTTACTATAGTTATATTATCAGATGTAAAATGTGGATCTAATCTACAACTTCTTATGGCTTTCAAAATATTAAAAGTTTTGAAACGCTTATTAAGAATAATTGCAGTACTGTCGTCATAAAAATAAATCGCTTTCACAATATATGTTTTTAATCATATCATGTTATCAATAACAAGTTTTTTTATTATAAATCAATAAATAAATTTGTAGTAATAAAAAA
Organism: Agathymus mariae mariae; assembly: GCA_018251895.1. Lineage (NCBI taxonomy): Eukaryota > Metazoa > Arthropoda > Insecta > Lepidoptera > Hesperiidae > Agathymus > Agathymus mariae. The sequence continues at coordinate 6,716 of DWPT01004221.1, forward strand.
TGTATTTATACATGTATATTATATTTGTCAGATGGAAAGTAGATGATAGTATCTAATAGTTTTAACTGAAGTATATTTATATACTTACCTTTTATTGTATTTCTACCGACTTAACTTTTTGTTGTATTTCTACCGGCTTGTATATGTTGTGGTATACTCTACCAGTTAACCCTTGGTGTTGGTGAGAATCCAATGTTAAATGTTAATAGACTTTCATTTTTAATTTTTCCTTGAATAACAGTATAAAGTATTCATATAAAAACGGCAAATATACAGAAAGCTTAACAAGCTCGACAACTTAAACATAATCAAGATCTTGCAATATCGAGATCTCTTGGTCTGTGACTGTTTTCCTAAATGGTCATTAGAATGCCAATTTACGACAGACTTTAAGAAAACAGAAATTCAAAAGAGAAAAGCTCTTCAATTTCTTTGTTTGCTTTTAACAGCTGGGCACTTCTTAAATGAGAACATATTTTTCTATTTATCTTTATATTTTGACTCAAATATTGTTTAAGCCATAATTTGCAATTATAATTGTTAAAAAAGATCTTTTTATTTGTCTTGGGACGCAATAAATTCGAAAATAATGGATTTATTAATAGTTGGTAGAACTAAATGATAAGAGTCTACTTTTAAGGAGTTAATTCACTACCCACTAAGATTATTATAGAGACCGCCCAAGTAAGATAAAGTAATCGTAATCATTGTGAAGGAAAATACAGTTGAAATCAGTTTTAAATAAAGCGTTATATAACGTATATTTTTTCCGCTCTTTAGTTTTCACATTTGGATTCATAAACACATATATATCACATCTTTCGGGATACGCTGTAATTAAATATATTTGAAATCGAAGACTTCGATACGAATTGTTAAAAATTTAAGAGGTCTCTAACATATTTGATATAAGATATTTTTAAGTACGCCTGGTACTCGATGACAGCTAACGAGATACTTGCTATAGCGATTATATTTTTGCCACTTTCAATCCATCGAAGCATGTTTTGTATTTCAATTTCAAGGTACTTTTCTTTATCAAGCCTCCCGACACACCATTGAACCGTATATATTACTTAAATTATATATTTCAAGTGTACAAAACCAGAATTGAGTATTATAAATTACAAACTTTATTTTAATTGCAACATAATAATCGTTTAAATCCATTAAATTACAACAATCAATTCATTAAATAATTATAATGATAAACATTAGACGCAAAAAATGACGTGCATAAATATATTTACAAAATACCTATGTGATTAAATGATTCGGAATTTGAATTAAGTTATGTGCCTTCAACATTGACTTCCAACTATCAAGTCGCGAATAAGAATCACAATAATAAAAATATAAAACAAACAGATTATCTTATCACACATCTCATTATCCGTAAAAAATATACATCTATGCACATAATAAAATTATAGCTGACAACATAGAAATGAAAACTTCTGACTTCAACGTACTTTCTGTACATGAAGAATGCATGAGATAAACTATTATTAGATGCCTTTATTTACGCAATAGAACCCTAAACCATATTTGATAAAAAAATTGTCTGCTTGTCTGCGCGTTTGTGCGCGCTAATTTCACAAACGACTTAACTCATTTTCACACATTTTCAATACCGTAAACTTTAACAGTGAAAAATGAATTGTTTTAAACCATCAAAAACACAACAGGGAAGCGAATTTATCGTGCCATAGTCTATAAATAATTGGCAATTACTACAAATGTTCCGTTCGTTACTATCGACGTGCGGTTTAAATCATTAGGGATCGCTCTTGTTTTTCACTCACTGCTACGCGGTGGGAAAGAAAAATCAGGTCCGGTTAACGTTTTTTATTGGGACGCTAGATTTTGCTAAATTCTTCCGTTTATAAATGATATGGATTCAACTGAATGCGTACGACGACTAGGCCTAATTGCAGCTCTAACATTTTCCAATTAATATTAGATAATATTATACACATTTTTCACTAAGTAACATATTTGTAAATAACGAAAACAACATAAATATCGGTTTAATGTAGAATATATAATAATAGATATCAAATAGAAGGACGGAAAATTAACTAACGTTATTAATTTCGGTTCGACTGCCTTACATTATAAATATTTTAATGACTATACAAACACAAGTACGGTATTTCAGCAATATTAATGATATATAAATGAGCATATATAACCAATATTATAAAGAATAGAAAAGACTGTGTGTATGCAGAGGGTAAACTCCGTCCACCATGGAATGGCTCCTATTTGAAAAAACATTTTACCATTTAAAAGTTATTTTATTCCGGATGATTATAGACTATAGATGTATAGCGGAACTCTAGCTTAATATAATCCATGAAATCGTTAAAGAAATCATGAATGTGTACCGACCTTGCCTTATCACAACTTATAATCCCTTGTAAACACTATTTATGTTTGTTTTATTTTACTTTGTGACGGTCGTGAACTTATATTTCATTAAAAATTAAGATCATATTCATTTATTATTACATGATACGCAGTTTTTATATTAAGCCACAATTTTTAAATAAGTCACTAATTTTTATTGTTCATGTAACTAAATGTTTATCCACATATTTGCTAAATTCAATTATATTTGCTTTACCGTTTACAGATCAATAGAAGATCAAATTTTGGTCTAATTTGCGTGGGTCAAAGTTCGGTATTTTAAATATATCCAAAAGTATTTCCCTGTACCGTAGCTAAGTTTACGATGCCTATCAAAGTTGAATCACCTAAACATCAGCTTAATTTCAACTTATTCCGTCCATTTGATTCGGAAAAGATAAGGCGTGACACACATGCAACCAGACACATATGTGATTAAAACGTAAGGATTCCAGATTTAATCGATATACAGAACCCTAAAAATCGATTCCGACCGTTATTTCATCCATGCAACATATTACAAAATATATTTGCTGTAGTTTCCTATTTTCTGCAAGTTTCAATTAACCAATTTAAAGTTCATGCGAAGTTAAATTGTTTTTGACAAGTTTTCGTTAAAACTTTAGTAGAGTTTCAAAGTATTTCAAGTTCAAACTGAGTAACATTAAAATATTTGTTTACAACCTGCAGAAAAATTTATTAGTATGCATTTATTACTACGCACTCCACTTGTAGTGAGCTACATTACTCATATCAAAATAACAATGCCAACAATTGTCAACGTGTTGTACAGCGCAATTTGATAACATTTTTTATCAATAAAGCTGCAGTGTGAACGATTCGATCGGTTCAGGTCATATTCTCACGTTTTTTATCTTGAATCGATTATTCATAGCAATTTTACGATAAAATAGGTAGTGTTTGTTCAAACAATTTTAATCATGATCACCCTTCATGCATCCGGATCGAAATATCGGTGTAAATTAACACAAGGTGAATATCCGTAGTAACAGTTGTATTTAAGATCCACGATAAGCTAAATTAAAAAAAAACATTTACTAACGCATTCTGATTTCGAGCATCTACATACTTTAGTTACTGACTGTAGACTTCGTTGTTACACTTGCGACATCAATACCTCTGTTTAGAATCTGTATTTAGTCAAACATCAATCAAAACTGTAACTACTCAAATTCATCTGAAATTTCCATACAGTTATATGGCTTTTATATTAAAGATATTATTTTGATATAATTCCATGATCATAATCTAAACGATATTGATGTACTTTTGAGAAGAAAAGGCTTTTGCGGTATTTCAGGTTTCATCATAGCGGAAAGATTTCAAGATTAACTCAATATAATATCACTTGTCATTTCCAAAATCCACCGCAAAATGTATATGTTACAGTGATGGAAGTAAAGTTTCCATTGTCCACTTTTTGGCTGTCCGTGGTGCTTCTGAAACCTCATACATGCTTAGACAGTTTTAACCACTGATATGTATTACATATGTGCCATTTATCAAGTGGGGGCAATTACTTATTTATCCATTCATTGATGTTGATATTGCCTATTGAAACTCTTAAGCGACGTGCACGGCACAGCTTGTAGGTAAAGAATATTATGATATAGATGGATATATAAATGACAGGCACCCATAAAAATAACAGCATCGCAACCGACTCCACTCAGCTTAAGTCATTGTCATTATATATTGATTTCAAAGACGTACCAACGAGTTTCTTTCGCCGTTTCCTCTCCTCAATATTAAAACACCTTTTCGAAACGATAAGAGAAGCAAAAAATGCCGTTCATAAATGTACAATACACCCTAAACCATAATTTAATTTTGAAATAGAATTTAAATTAGGATTACATGTTAAACCACCACATGTACAGACGGTGGTATTTCTGATTAACGAATAAACTGAAAACAAAAGAGCCCACGCACTTAATTACAGCGGAGTAGTGCATTCGCCACAGAGTAATATAGTCGGAGCTAACCAGGTCACACTACATTACGCTCGTCAGCTCTCGAGGGGCAAATTAGCCGCGAACTCAGCTATCAACAACACAGTGCTACCTTGAATAGGAAGGATACAGAAATTCTATTCAGTAATGGTAAGGGAAAGACCGTAAATACACGAGCCATTATACCGTGAACGGAGATTTTTATACGCACACTAGCAATCCGCTTTCACTTCGCTTTAGAAACATGTCAAAATTACTGACGTCTTTATAGAAAGTCCATATTAGCTTATATTTTTTGTCCAGTAGAAACAGACCTATTAATCGGGATAACGAGAATTCTAGATTATTAACCATAATAGATGCTGCTTAAAAGGCTTAGTGTCATTCAAATCTGTTCAGTAGCTTTAGTGTGATATATATTCAGATAGACAGACAGACAGAAAAACACACGAACAGACAAAAAATCCAAATTCCAAAATTGTTTTGACCTCTATAATAATATCGATAACACACTACCTACGTTTAAATTTCCAAAAAATATTCCTAAAAATATGCACTTTCGACCCCGATACAACTTTCATTAGTAAATACAGATTTACCATTACATTACCCAGATTTAGGTGGTTGACATTTTGTCATAAGTTCGTCAAAAATTTTCGGTTGTTAGGATGCTCTGTTAGAAATAAATTTTTTGAATTGTATAAAATTCAAATGGAATTTATCGGTGTTGCATGAAATGTTTGAAAATGCTAGACTGTAATATGAATATATTACCCTTGAATAAGGGTTACGTTTGTCAATCAATATCAATGCGTTTATATTAGTTATGTAACTATTTTTTTAAAAGAATGCAATCAACAAATTTCCAGGCGTTCAATGTACCTAAGATTTTCCAAAAATATTATATTAATATATAATAACCGATACAACATAATGCAATGAGACAATAATCTAATATAATAATAATGAGTTTAAAGTGTTGTATCTGATATGTTGCTACGGTAGTTTGTATAAGTAAACTTCAACATGTTATTTATAACAAAAATGCATAAAACGTGCCACGATTTATTTATATTCTCTCATAGTACAAAAAAATAAAACGTGTAAGGAGCATCCGTGCGTCTGTTTTGTATACCGCAATTTAGATGATTGGACCTTCTGTTATCTGACTTCCTTATGCTTATGAAGAACGTGACGCTAATTAATTGTGCGTAATAAAATAGTAAAAAGTAAGAGAATTTACATACACAATAATTAGCCACTGTATTATTTACATTTTCTAAACTTCTTTTGCAGTCTTCTACGATAAGGCTCTAATAATTGGATCTCAACAGATACTAATTGGTAGCCTCAGAAATAATTATAACTTACCTGTATTTTTAATCCGATGTTTTATATGAGCTTATTGGTTTATTATAAAAATATTACTCGTCATTAAAATTAAGCAATAAATGATACTTAAATTACCCAAAGAAAACATAATTTGTTTCTTGAAATTAAAGTGTTTTAAAAAATTAACTCTTAATAACTATTTATCAACATAATAAAGTTGAGCACATTTTTAATATGCAAGAAAATGTTTAATCTTTTTTTTAAAATACTGAAGGCCTTTAAAAGAAAATATATTTATGTGAGTGGCAGCTACTCCATCATGATATTTTGTTTTTGTGATCCTGTGAAACTTTCCAACCTCTGCGATTTATGAAAGCGGATAAGGCGTACACCCGGCGGATATTTTCGCGGATTTCCGCCCAAAATGAGATTCAAAGGACAAACAAAGGGCGCGATAAGTATAAACCAACCTTCAAGGTTCAACCTTCAAGGCTGTGGTCAATGACTTAGTTTTTATTATTTTCTTTTACAATTTTTGTTAACACACTAGGAAATATTGAATAAATTAGCGGATCTTAAAAACATTACTTTATTATATATTTTAATTTAGATTTGTTGATATATTATTCATAACAAATTGCCCCCGGCTAAAATTAATTGTGCACTGTGCCATAGGTATTAATTATAGTATCGACAAAAGAAATACACTGCGTGCCTTTTATTTATTTAGACCTTGATGTAACTAAGTTATTTAATCACAAATAGCGAACTTAGTGCCCACGCGCATTCTCTACCATTCAACCTATAATGTAGGTGACAATTTTTTGATATTTTACACAAATATACTTTCATAAAAAAAAACTAAAAAAAAAAAAATTACATATTTATGAAAACTATACATGCGGTAATATTGAAATTGCTTTTAATAACCCATTTAGAAGTAACACGATCAGCAGCAAACATAATAATAACATAAAGCTATTTTCTAACAGCGCTAACAGCAAATAAATGAGGAGTCGGGAAATAAAACGAAATTCAAGTTAAACTTCTATGTTG
>DWPT01004222.1:0-13488 GCA_018251895.1 Agathymus mariae mariae
AATAAATCAAATACTATAGTTCATATTTTGTTTAAGGAAGATTAGTACGGTTAAACGTTATTAACATATATTAATTATACATGAAATAAACGTTGGAAGATGAGTTGCAATAAATAATGTACACCATTGCATGTAAACGATCTTTATTTCCCACAAACATGTTTGAATACCTAAGACTGATTATTCCCGTTGTGATTTCCTCATGAGTAAGTTTAAAGTTATCAACATGTATACTAACAAGCAAAGTGCCTTTTAAATGTAAGGAACTGCATCTATCTATGTGTCTAAGCCAACCTACAAAATCCAAATGTCATACCGGCCCCAACGAAATAGTGAGTCACGCGAGATCGACAAATCTTATAAAAATGAGAACTATTTACGAAAACATAATTATTAACTTTTTGCTTATATCGTTGAATGCTACTAATTGTTCCTGGTGCCTGGGTCCTTCTATTGGTCAAATTTAGATCCAACGGCCACCGTGTAAGTTGATACGATAATTAGCCTGCCTGGAATTACTGCCCTCCTTCTTGAATTAATTGTAAAATGTTTCGGCTGTAGTATCAGAGTGCCAAAAAAGTTGGCTCCCCGCAACTTTCACAGCCCCAAGGCATTAGTTCCTTTGATGCAATGATTTTAATGGGGTTGAGTAAGGTAAATGTAAATAAGTAATATAAAAGTGTTTTAATTTAATTCCTCCTTTAATAAATAATTACAGTTAATATAAATATGTATATAAATTTATATCCTGCTAAATAACTTATAAAAGAGATTTTTTTTTCTCTAAATAAAACTCAAATTAATTAATTGAAAATTATCATAAAAAACAAGTTCAAAAAAAAAATGATGAAACGTTTACAAACAAACCGTAAATGATATTATTTTAAACGTAAACCATCGCAGACACATTTTAAATGTAACGGGTATTCACGAAAAATTTGTTTGTCTATATTTATATATTTTTTTGACAGTTTCATATAATACCTCATGATGCAGAAAGTGAACAGAAACTTCACCGTAGTTCTATGTTGCCCGTGACCCATGTTACCCAGGAAGTTCAGTGAATGGAACGTCGAACTCTATCATGGAGGACCGGACTCGATTCCTTCGTGGACCGTTTATTTTTCAAAGATATGCATGATATAATTAAATATTGCTTTGCTAAAAAACCGCGTGAGTATATCTGAGAGCTTTAAACTCAGCGCGATGGCCTTTGACCTTGAAGGCTCTCAATTTGAGAGGAGATTCCCAGAACCCAGCCGTGGGACTTTTATGGGTTATGCAGATGTTAAAACAAATCGTAAAATGCCATTGCGAATCCAAAATTCAGAATTCAGTTTTGTTTAAATAATTTCTCATTGCACAGTAACGCGTTCTTTTAATTTTAAATGCCTTTGAAATACCCAATTGTTATATTTCATAATCCTGTAGTGTAAATAAATAATAATTCTAGTACGCTGGTCAAAACGGTACGCATCAACGTCAATATTCAATATGGAGACCTAACGGTTTTTTAAATCGACCTTGTCTGCAGAAATGATGGGTCAAATTCACGCGCGGCTTACCCAATCGCAGTTATACATGACCGCCCATGATTTTAACAAGTAAATCCAATGCTTATCGGCCTCATCTTGAGAATTTGTAAGCTAAAGGCCATTTTCAGGCTCACAATGGATCATTATTTCATTAAAGTCATGTATCTATATATTTGTTGATGTGATCGTCCATCGTCATGTTCACACAGTGAATTTGTTTTGTTAACATGATTATTCATAGTTATAAAGGGATTCGATAGGTAGCTCTGTAGATAAATTATTCACTCTATATTTATCAATAAATGTTTTTCATCACTACATGGCAAATACATTTCCAACCGTCTGTCTATACATCTGAACTCGGTAAAATCATAAACTAATGCGCAGATTTATAAAACGAAAATAAAACACCCAATAAAAACTTGTTCAAATTAATTTGGGCTTACTATTTGTGAATATACATAATAAAATTTTGTGTGAAATTAATAAATTTTGGTGCTTCTGTATTTTATTGTATTGTATTAAAGTATATTTAGTAGTGGTCTAACTACTAAAAACCTGACTTTATTCAATTTACACAATATTATATTTGGATATAGCTATCATAGTATCCCATACTCTTAAGTCCGGTGAACCAGGTTATAATGGTCAATGTTTATGTGTGTGTTTCTGTATATTCCACCCTATTTGGTAAATAATAAATAAACGGTCAGGCACTCATAGCGCTGCACTAGAATTGCCTGTGTTGAAGATGGTATATGTAGGTATGAAATAAGGCATCACAAATGACCAATCACAAACGGCGTGATGATTTAACACCCATAACACGAGAACATTTATTTGTCATATAAATATCTGCCCCCGGCCGAGAATCTAACCCGGGTTCTGGCGTTTGACAGGCACGGTGATCAAATGGGCTATGGGTTCGTATTTTTTTATATTTAAGTTATTTATAGTAAGTCTTTCTCCATGGACGAGTTGATTCAAGAACTTTTGAGTATTTACATATAACGTACAACATCTGTAAGACCAACTAGTATCACAATAAGATAACCTTGTTTCTGTATGCATATACGTGATAATATGGCAGTTTTAATAGCCTGAGGGGGAGACAAAACTACCGATATATCACCAAATATCAAACGCTGAGATTACAAAACTAATTCCAAATTAAAATAGAAACAGTCAGATATAGTAATTTTGTAAATACTAACTAAATATTATGCTTTACAGAATTTACGATTAGTATGAACCTTATATGGTACTATAAGTTTATGGCCGACGCGACGTGGTTACATTTGAAGCTTTAAATTTGCGGAACGGAACGTTAGCAGTATTGAATGTGATAATATATTGCACTGAAATCTTGACGCATGGATACTATTATACATTTACTTTTACGGTTTTGTATTTGAGTGCTCTATCTAAACAACATTGTTGCAAATATTTGTACTTCAAAAGATATTGCTATGTCACTCAAACTGTGCTTACAATGTGCATTGGAACTCTTTACTATTCCGAAAATCAGTAGCCACTGATGAAGTTGGTTAACTGATTAACTTTAGTTAGTCAATATATAGATATCTTTATACGTTGGTAGCTCGACAGACATAAATCTGCAGTAATAACTCGAATATAACCAAACTTACTGGTTTCTAAGACACATATGAATAATCATCAAAATAAACTAATAAATTGCGTGAATATGAATCTTAGTTGGTCTAATGAATGCTTGTACTTCTGCAAGTAATGCTATAACTTCTGAACAACGACGTGTAGTCGTATATATGATATTAATAAAATTGATTTGTCAAGACCATAGTTTGTAGCTCTACTATTCAATAATCTTAGTGAAGCAGTGAATAGGTAATGTTTGTAAATTATTTCATGCTATTTATTAAGTGTAAAAGCTATGTAGATATATGGTCCATCTAGTTCTGTAGACAAATTGCTTTAAAAGATTTCAATTTCAGTAAGTATAGAGCAAGACAGTAAGAGCAAGAAAATAAGAAGTACAGTACATCTGTGTCGGAATCTGCTATGCATTTATGTAATAATAGTGGCCCACTTCGTTCGGACAGTTAATTATAATCACATATTATATAACCTATGCCCATCCGGGATAACATACCTTTCAAACAGTAAAAGATTTTTTCAAATAGGTGCTGTGGTTCCGGTGATTACTTTCAACATATAATATACACAAACTTATAAAATTTCCTCTCTCTCTCTCTCTCTTTTAAATTAGATTATTAATAGATCAATAGTATTGTAAATTTATTTGAACAAGGTTACAAATTTCCATGAGCTCCTGTAACAATTACAATCAGTAGGACATTTTCTACTTCTCAAACATTACTCAGCTTAAGCTTAACTTACCCTTTACTTACTACGTTAAATTTAGCCGTAACCACGATCCATGCGAATGCGACGAAATATCGACGTACAGCATATCCGCCATGAGTACTGGTATCAATATAGATATCGCTTGTAATAAAATATCTAGTATCCTTCAAAACAAATAAAACTTTATCAATGTTACTATTGCCAATATTTAAATAATACTCATACTAATAACATAATACAGAATAAAGTTATAAAACTGATGTTGAGGCAAAATACTTCAGCGTGTAACAATTGCGTCCGAACTGGGTGACTATGCATGTGAGAGCGAATCTGACATTGCACAACGGTATATGTGGGCCAGTGCTCGCGGAACATCTTTCCGTCCGACCGACGTCCTTGTACATAATAATGCATGTTTACTCAATTTTAAAACGTTACTGTTCGACGTAAGATTCATTTGGAGAAGAAGAATTCTATTATCTATTTTCTTTATAGTCACTTTAAATCAAATATATATGAATAGTTATTCCTGCATAAGTATTTAATCCCTTACCCAAAAAGAGAGAGGTTAGATATTTCATGATATGTATTACATTACACGAGATATACTACATATTTGACCGGATTAGGTTGATATCACCTTATTTGAAAGTTCTTTTCTTATTTAAAAGTCCTTAATTATTAGAAAGTGTTCACAATACAGCGAAGATGTAGTTATGAGATCCACACATAAACATTTCTGAATGGATCGCTAAATTGATAGTTATTTACGTCAAATTATTTTAACAAGATATCACGAAAAATATTATTTAAAAATCGACTTTAAAGACTTAATCGGCTTACAAATATTTTTAGTCATATTGAAGCAGCATATTCAAAAGAACGATTTCAGAATCCCGTAAGTATTCACTATTGACTATTTGTTGTAATCGTGAAACCAGAAATATTTTTTAACATTTCATCTAGTCTTTTTGATTTTTTTAATGATCGTGTCAAATTTTAAATCAGTTCGTAATGACCCAAAAAAAATACTTAGAATTTATTGTAGCATAGCAGGTATTTGAAGGTAGAATTTCTCTTATAAATAATTCATTAAACCTTTTGACTCACGTAGGAAACGCGTAATTATTAATAGCACCAGTGAAATTAGTGATGTATTATTACGTACTGTAGTAGTGGATGGCCTAGTCAAGATTATAAAAAAACTATGAAGTACACAGTAGCATTCAGTCACATTATATTTTTTACTTAATAATAGCCATCATGGACTCTTTTCGTTAAACTAGAGACCGATTCTAGAATTACGCTGAACCATGTGTAGACTAAACTAAATAGTTATATTTTAAAACTATTAGTCCCATCGATGAAGCCGTTCACAAATTACAAAATCAGTTATAGTCGCATTAATGATAAAATGTATATGAAGATATAATGTCTATATGGTGTATGTAGTAATATGTTATCGGAATGTTGGCCAAATACTGGTCAAGTCTGAATTGCATATTTAAATCAGGTTCGTTGAACGACCGAGCTCGTCCGTACGCCCACTCCCAGTCGGCAAGTATGACTGTCATTGCTAAGTACACACCATATTTTTGCCACACATGTGTCATACAGTGTACACTTGAATGATCGATGAAGTGATTATTTCTCGATATTTTTAAATATTTCAACATAATAAAATATAAATCAAATGTCTTATATTGAACACTTTTTATATATCAAGAGTCATGGTCCAGTAACTATTACTACTATTATCTGAGCTGTCACGGAGCGAGTACTTAATATTTATAACAGCATTAAACAATGACGAAAGTTTTATAGAGCTGCAATTCACACAGTAGTTAAGTAAACTTACAATTGGTATGTTTGAACAAATATATACCATGTATACTACGTTTTATGTAAGGAGATTGAGTAAGTTGACGCTTCATTTTAAGGCTATTCCAATAGCCAATATTTAGTAGGTACATGTCATTTATATTTATTTATAACTTTTTAAAGATATATTCAACCTATGAGATAACTCCTTCTGCTTATTGACTGACTGATCTATTAACGCCGAACTAAAGCAACTGAAGTTACGTTCTTGAAATTTGCCATTGCCTATCTTTTATTACGTATACATAAACTACGAGAGGATTTATAGTAATTCTACCCTACGCAGGTGTGTGGTTTTAAGGTAGTTGTGGTGTGGTGTTAAGAGATATTTAGGTTAAATAATCCCTTTAACTTTAGAATAATGAGTAACTGATTTTCAGGAATGTGTTTGAAATAGGGGATGAAAGTCTTTATGGAGATTGGGTTGAACGTTTGTTAATTTGTGTAAACTCTTTGTTCAAATATTGTTCGATGCAGATTGTGTTTAATTTTTTTTTTTTATAATATAAGAATGTTTATTCTTATACCTGGTATTGTTCTTGTGTTTCTGATCAGAGCCCTCGCTAATTGATACGGGCGACTCTTCTCATTAACTTAAGAAGGTGAGATTTTCTGTTAGTCTGATTTTATTTAATTGTTTGAGAGGGCATGAGTCTGATGTAGCGGATTAAGTTTAATTAAGTTTTATATGACAACATAACAACAAGAGAAACATTGCGATAGTTATATTTTGGCAATAGTAGCAATATAAAAGGAAAAGGAAAAGTAAGTCAACCGATCAAACGACAATAATCAAAAATATTTGCTGAATTATAAAAGTTAAGAAATATTGTGAATGAAATTGTACGAAAAAACTAGAATCAAATTATTTAACAGACAAAGAATTGATCTGTTGAATTTTAAATTTATTCTTAGAATTTTAAAAATGTAGTACAGGATGCAGGAAATAACATTTTCTGTTCAATGCAAGATCAGGATCACGATAGCTGCCCCATGTAGGAGTTAAAGGTCTCGTTGTTATGGAATTTGCGTTGTTGAATACTATGAACTCTCGCGTTCGTCGACCTGCGTGATTCAAGACATATGTAACAGAACTGTCACTCCGTCTGAATGTTGGGAATTTATTGTTACATTTTTGTCTACATGGAAGTCTACGTATAATCCAAATGTTAAGGCCTTTAAGTTTCTTACTTAAAATATTTTTAACGTACTTTTACTGTGGTGACGAATCAATCTACAAGCTGATTCACCTACATATTTTGGGTTGCCAATAATCCGTTGCTTTCCTCGTGTTACAAATGTCGTAGACCACTTACAATCAGGTACCCCAACCGCCTGTTAGCTGGTCAGTAACATAAAAATATCTATGGATAACAAACGAATATAAAATAAAATGTAATTTTATACCCGAAGGACAGGAATTATACGATGCCATTGAAAAGTTACGCTTCATTTATTAGCATTACTGGTCTTCATATCACAGATAAGGGAAAAGCTAACCGTCCTAGTCTACCCATATTTATGAACAACTTTTCTACTTCAGGTAATTCCCAATCATGCCTGTGACACGCGGTACCTTAGAGACCTAATAATTCTTGGTAATTTACACTCAATTTTAAAAACTCCTTCAAGGTAATTTTTACGTTGTGCACATCAAAATTATTTCATAAGTATTTTGTAAGTACAATTACGCGCGTCATTGTTTGCTTCTATTACCGTTTCGAAAAGGTGATCAATCATGAACTGAGAGCTTTCAGAGAATTTACTCGCAGTTGCTCAGATAGAAGTGACAATCATGAAGTAACAGCAGTATCAATTACTAATGATATTTGTGTCGTAAACCTCTAACGCAAAAAACAATAAATACAGGGTTCTTCAACCTTGAATTCACAGATATGGTCGTGGTGGTCTAGCCCCAGGCGAAATGAACGAAGGTGTCTGACCGAATAATAGTAACTACTCTACTTTTAACAGTAACAAATCATGCAAAAGTTAGTCCTACATCCCCGTAAATGTTTTGTAATTATTTAATTTACATCTCAACAACAAATTTAACAGCTGTAGTTCAACGTTATTTATTGTTAAGTTTATTAATTAGTTAATTTTTTATAGTTAAGATATTAATGATGATAAATTTTGCAACATGAGTTTTGAAATGTTAACTTGAGTATTTTATTAAATTAATCTTTAGGCCCGAGGTAATATGAAATGGTATTGTTTATTATTTATTTAATATGGTCGTAACAAACAAACATTTAGTCTTCCTATTGTTAAATCGTTACTTACACTAAATCTTAAGGACATGCAACTTGTGTTTAATCTAGATTTTTAATAATCTGTGATGGAACGCCACGTTTCTGAGTTTTTCTTAAAAAAAATATATTAACACAACGACTATTCATTCATTCTCAATTTAGACCTTAAGAACTAACTAACAATAAGTTTTTAAAATATTTTTCGATTTGTAATGTTACTAATATGTAAATTTTTATTGATATTTTTCAAACTGTGAACTTTGTGGATTACAAAGTAGGTACTCCTAACCATACTATTTGTTTTGTAAATGCTAATATAGGGTATAGCCTAAAAGCGCACACCTTTAATCTACACTTCAACGATATATCACAATGCCAGTAACTCTATAAACGTCTAAAATTAAAAATATATTATGCTAATATCTAAAGCTACGCAAAGAACACTTAAAGAATAAAACCTAATAAAAATATTTATGAACCTCGTTCATAACAAATCAAAAGTTGCAAAATCAATGTACAAATAAGACTTGCATCGCATATAAAAGGAGCATGCAAAATTAATTATTAAGTAACGCTTGCAGGTGTTCCACGATGGCCGATTACTGCCGATTGGAGCTGGCGCTTTTCATGCTCACCGCAGTGCTGATACCATGTCTTGGCGATCCAGGTATGTTGTTCAAATTTTTACTTACGTAGATTAACGGATTATTTAAGGTCGAATGTCTGATATAATGTACTAGTTACATTGGTTCACTTAGTTATATATTACGGTATTATTGGGCGTACAGCAGGTTTGTTACATATTGCTCGCATTAATTAAATCCTCATAAACTTGGGATATTATATTCCTAGGTTGACTGCGATTAAAAAGGCTGATTAGTAAAAAAATGCCTTTAGACATGAAGTCTGCCAATTGTAGGAAATTATAATGTTTGATGTTAAAGTTGTTAAAAAAAGAAATATCCCAGCGAAATAAAAGAAATTTTATTAAACTTTCTTTACAATATGTTACACAATTAAGTAATTGGAAATTACGAAAAGCACCAAAATGGCGCTCGTGAGGAATAAATATTTTTAAAATCTTATGTGCTGCCATCTGACAATCATTCATATTTTGAAACCAACATACACTCGCATTACACGACGTAAATTTTAAAAATATCTTAGTGAATGAAACTGAAAATAATACTATCTCTGGTTCCGCGGGGGTTTAGGAATGATCAAAGGAAACTGTCAAGTATAAATGTTCAAACATCACTTTTCAGCTAAGCTTCTTAGATCACTAATTTAATTTTCTTCAAAATATAGTGTAATAAAGATTTAAATAAATTATAATTCATAATCAGCATCACTTTTCTGTATTCACTTACAAAACCCGTTTAAATTACTACGGGGAGCCGCCGCCGTATCGACGTAAACCTCTGGCTTGTACCGAACGTGCTATTAAGATAATCTACCTACACGTTTACGTATATGTAACAAGGATGTGAACTGGTTAGGAGTTGCCGGGGGTTTCCATTGTCAACATATGTCTGCTCGATCGCTCACGAATTACACTTCTGATTAATTTATGCGATTCCGTTACTAAGCGCTGAGTGGATGCATCTAAGTATATTATAGGTAATATTTTAAGTTGATACCTGTTAAAATATCAAAGTATATATAAGTTACAGTTAGTACTCTCTTAAAGGTAATTACTTTCAGCATATATAAAAGTTCACACCCTTTCTTTATGTTATTCGTATAGATATAAATATTTTAATCTAACATTGACAGTTAAAAGGGTTTTTGACTGAAAAAAGTTTTTACTATACCATATTTATTATTGAACAGTTCGTGTAATTTGTGGTATCGCTTTTTTCTTTATTTGTGCCTATCTCACATTTCCACCATCATCCTGGGTTGACTAGCGGAGAATTCTTTTAGGCATAAACTTCGCCCTTGTAATGCCCACATTAAGGAGTCTCGATAGAATCAACTTACCCTTTAACTATGTTCGTTTTGTTACTAAGCGACTGTTGTTAATACTCCGTGCATTTTTATATTTAATTATTTTTAAACAACAAACTCAAAAGTATGTACACTTACCAACAGCAGTGATACCCTCAAATGAACTTTGATTTCTTGTACGGATCACGAGTTTAAATTCTGCAAGCACCGCTCGTTTTAACGAATTTCATGCATATAAGTTTCCTCATAACCCAGTAGGTAGTGACCCTGCCTGCCGAGCGTGAGGTCCCGAGTTCGATTCCTCCCCGATGCAGACATTTATGTGACATATAAGTGTTTTTCTAGGATGTTGTGATTCGTGTATGTCCATGCCACCCGCAACACAGGGAATCCTAGTGCGAATGGTGTATAATGGTGTGTGTAACCGTTTATTTATATATTATTATTATTTAATTATCACTTGCTTCAGTGAAAGAAAACTTCGCGAGGAATCTTGTTTAGCTGAGAGTGCTTCATAATACTCAAAGGTGTATAAACCCTGTTATGGCCTAAACCCACTCGTCATAAGAGAAGACCAAACCAAGTACTAGTATAATAATGAGCTACAATGATGATATATAATAACAATTTCTGCATAAGTAAAAATTATAGAGAAAATATTTTATGTTAGTCGAGCACACAGGGCTCATGGTGGTAGGTAATCACCGCCGCCAATGAACATCTGTTACATCGAGAGATTCATTAATATACCATCAATAATAGAGATCAAATATACTTTAAAAAAAATATTTCAAGTGTGCGATATAAAGATTGTCATATTAAGATACAATCTCTGTTTAATTATAAATCGCTATTTTCACTGCCGCATCCACATTCAAGCAAGTATCTTCAACGTTAAGATGAATTAATACAGGTATTTTGAATAGTTTGTAGTGTCTCAAAAGTATTTCGTCTGGATTCTTGTATTGAGCTTGAACTCATTGACGTGACGTGACGTCAAGATCTTGACATTTAGACGCGTGCGATCCGTCACGAACACAACCGAAGAACATTTCGCCACGGCCTTGGAAACAGTTCCGCTTCCGGTAGGTCAAGGCCGCTAATTGCAAGGATGATTAATTGCAAGGGTTGTTAATTACAAGGGTGTTTAATTGCAAGGATGCTTAATTGACAATTTATCCAGTGCAATGTTATCACTGTAATAATGTTACATTACGTAAGGTGCGTATGCATTATGTATGTGCATTCACGAGTAGGTTTTTTTATGATCATAGCCGACAAACGAGCCAAAGAGCTATCTGATGGTAGGTGGTCACCGTCGCCCATGAACATCAGTTAGATTAAACGTATAACTGATACGTTATCGACCAGGAAATGAGAAGAAAGAAAAAAAGATATTGGTCTGGAAATTTCTTAGATTAGTGAGAATTGGCAGATGTTCAGTATCAGTCTGTAACCAGGATTAATGACCTTAATAAATATTATATATTTTCTTAAGCTCGTTAAGAGAATTAACAATTTTATCGGATTAATTTTGCTACCGAATTGTTTTTACGAATGTGTTAATTTATTACGATTACTTACAGAAACAGTCAAATCTTTGTTTACTACCCTCATAATAGAATATCCAATCATTCTTTGAGTTTATATTCCACACAAACAGGTCCAATTTCCGAAAATAATCTAAAATTATGACTCATGATGTAAGTCATGAATATATTAACAATCATTTTTTACTGAAAGCTCTAAATTATATGTATATACTAATACATTTAGCGACATTTACATATATTACAATTCAATTTATAAATAATTTTACTTAATTAAGATTATCTATACATGACATTTTTTTCCAGCCAGAGATCAATAAAGCCGCGTTGTGAGACTTCCTTATGGCGAACAAAAACATATTCATAAATAATTACATTATTCCGATAAAAAATGATTTGTAAAGCGGAAGACATTATAAGCATTTACCGTGCCTACTTATTTTAACATCATTCCTGAAGTTGATATAATTACAAAATAATCTATTCTATCTACAATATAATGGAGATGCTCTTCATCAATCTGCATTTTAATAGCGTGGTGTAGCAAGCTCTAGGTCTCCTCAATAACGAGGAGAGTTTCTAATTATGTATGCACATGTGATGAGGTGGAATATATAGCAATTTTCATATTTTTTGTCTATATTTCACGGAATAACGTGAAATCAACGAACAGACCAAATTTACTGAAATATAATTAATATTTAGTACAGAAAATTTGTATTTATTTAATAATATTTTAAAGAGGTTATTGTAATTAATAAAAATATGTCTAATAATTCCAATCTTAAAATGAACTTAATAAAACGGTGTGACTACAAAATTTATAAAATTTTTAAACAAATTTGTGCGTACAACAAGTGGGTACATGTAATAATTGTGATTTTAAATACTCGTGTTTCCAGAAACAAAAACAAACCTGACACTTGTCTATTAGCATAAGAAAGATTTAATAACATCAATAACGGTTTATTTATTGCCTTTATTGAATCTTTTCGCTGTGAAAATACCTTCGGTATCAATGACTTGCTTTTTTCTGTAACTAGTTATGCGTACCGCGAAAGCTTTACGGTGGAATGTTCAAGATTTAATTGGCTTTACTAATTTATTGCGTGACAAACCCCGTAAAACAGCGCTCTATACCATCAAATTGGGTTGTACTCGAGCGTTAACTTAGAATCAGTAAAAAATTGGAAAAACTATACTAATGGAACGTGGGCGAATCACACATAAATTAAATAAAGATTTCTGATGAACAAAAATTTAAATTTAAAATGTGTTTCTCGTAAATGTGCATGCTGTAATGAGAAAATGAATGAACAGTGTTGTAAGCCTTCCAGGGGTTCGTGTCATGATTATTTATTCCAACAAAGCTAATCTGACCAACATTTTATTTTAAACAATGTTCTATTACTTATTTCTAGTTCAAGACTTAACAATAAAACGAAACTGTCTCCGTTTGTAAATGTTAAACATATTAAGGACGTAATATATGAATTTATAAAATTAACACACCTATTATTATCATGAGTGTATTTAAACGTGTCGAA
Organism: Agathymus mariae mariae; assembly: GCA_018251895.1. Classification (NCBI taxonomy): domain Eukaryota; kingdom Metazoa; phylum Arthropoda; class Insecta; order Lepidoptera; family Hesperiidae; genus Agathymus; species Agathymus mariae. The sequence continues at coordinate 13,065 of DWPT01004222.1, forward strand.
AATCTTGAAAACGTCTTCATTTTTAACACGCTTTTATTAGCTTGGCTTGTATGTATGTAACGGAATCGTTGAGTATAATTTTCACCAATTTCGAGAAGTCTGATTAATTTAAAACTTTGCATACGTATCAATTTCCCATTATCCTTATTAGGACGGTCAGGATTAATAAATTCTTTTATGGATCCTCTGTACGGGAGTAAGAAAGATAGAGTTGGCGCGCGATCTGCGCATGCCTGTAGTTTCGGACTTACTCTTTCGCTCGGGCACTAGGCACAGCAAATAAAAAAACATCTAACTAAAAAATGAAAAATAAATAATAGTTTAAAAAAAATAAAAAAAAAAAAAAAAAAAATAGAAAAAAACAAAAAAAAAAAAAAAAAAAAAAAAAAAAAAAAAAAAAAAAAAAAAAAATAGAAAAAAAAAA
>DWPT01004223.1:0-13488 GCA_018251895.1 Agathymus mariae mariae
TAGTTTTATTTTTTTTATACCCGAAATATGCAGCAAGTTGTAGGGTGCCTAATACTTTTGGCCAAGGCTGTAGGTACATTTGATGAATGTTTCTAAAAATCGCGCTTTAGCGACTTTCAAATTAAATTCCTTGGTTGTTTGGGCTTACTTCACGACTTTTCTATGCATTTTGGACTACAATAAATATATATGGACATTCCTCCAACAATTTTCATCGAATTTCAAGTGACCTGGGCCGCATTTTCGCTGGGGAAATTAAGGCTGTACTACTGCGATTCTCATAACAGATTTAACTCGTTCTAGTACGAAGATATAATAATATAAAATAAATAAAATCTAAACCTTTCTTGTCGTCAGAAATACTATTTTTAATTAGAACAATCATTGTAACTTCGAACTTCAGTTTAAATTAATTAATTTAAGATCTACAACAGAAAATACACCTTTTAATTGACATATAACATACGGACTTCTTTTAACACTATCCAAATTATTGGCGGTTAGTTGTGTCAAACGATTAAAGAAAAAAAAATTCAAACGCATTTTAAATTTACCTTATCATATCGATACCCGACAAACAACCAGATGAGTTAATGGTAATGGGCCTGTCCGTTAGGGATCCTCGCCACCTCCGTCACCAACTGAGAACTGAATAAAATCACTCTTACGTTCATAGCAATACTAAATGTAAGTCTAAAAAAGAAACTATGTCAATGGGGAAGCTCATATGAATTCCTCTGACTGTGAAGGCTACTGCCTGCTATAGCTGTCAAGTGGCTTCGATGCTCTACGTTCGTTTCGAATTTTTTAGAGTGTCATTAATTACGGCGTTATTTTTTGAAAACTCAACTACACATTTGACTTTTTTTTCTCTTAAGTTGCCACCAGTACATAATATATAATATTGTTGTATGGTTATACAAATGCAGTTAGTCATATTGACCATTACAACTAATGAACGTCAACGGGGTGGGATCAATTACAGGCACCTTTCTTTCGTTCAACAGTTCCAAATGATATTTTTAAATAAATGAAATAATATTCATCATCATTCATTTTCGAGAAATATGATTGACCATTTAATAATATAACTAGCACCAAAACATCGTTAATCATTTTTATAAAGCGGTCCTAGTTTATCGCATTTTATTCTTTAAATTATCGATTTTCCGAATTCCTTAACTGAAAATTATATTTATGTAATACAAAAATATAATTTTAATAATCCCTTACATAACTTCCACACTATCTTTTATCTATTTTCACGCGGGAACCTGTTCCATTTTCCGGAATACTAAATACCCATAAAAAAAGATTATAAATATGCAAAGTTTTAAACGAATGTATTGAACATGAATATGTATTAAGTACTACATAGACAAGATAAGCAAAATTTTCAAAAATATATTTTTTCTTATATGTCTATCAACAATAAAGTATCTACTATCTATCTTTGTAAAATAAAAATAAAAGTATTACTAGTCACAGATTAATTATTATAGTTTCTACCGAAATAAGTAGTAGTTTGATTGAAGAGAACTGTCAATGGCATGCTGCTTTCGTTTAGTCCTTGGAACATTTAACGGTGTACGGTTCCAACACCGCCAAGAACTTATCGTCGAACAGGAATGACAACAGATTGTTACTACAACACCTACCTTCTCATTTCCTGGCCGACAACGCATCAGTGATACCTTTGGTCTTGCCGATGTCCGTGGGCGACGATGACCGCTTACCATCAGGTGGCTCGTCTGCTCGTTTGTCCGCTTTTATCATAAAAAACAAAAAAAAAAACAATTCACAATGTCCTGACACATTTTATGTCACTGTCACCCTCCACTAGAGCCGTAGCTCCGCGTCCTTTACATTTTAAAGACTTTTTCCCATCATAATATTTTTTCGTTGTTACTGAATTTGTTTAAAACGAAAAATCTTTTCAATAACAAGGGAATGTTATGTAACAGGAGTATTAAATTAGAATGATGTTCACCTCGTGTTGAGGGCAACTGAAATCCACGAACATGCAACCTATATTGGCGCACCGCGATACGCGATACCACGATTAACGTACAGACGAAAAAAAAATACGAAGCAACTCAGAAGTTTTGTGTTCTGTTTGAAAAGGGAAATATCCAAAGGATAATGTAAAAATTGTTTAACCGTAAAATAAAAGAAAACTACTTTAGGAATTTTATTATTTATGCCATAAGGTGCTGTACGAAACTTGTCCAAATAAACCTTCCCTGCTCGTGGTACACCTTACTGAACAACTGAAAGGTTATTGCTAAAAGTACCTCCAAGTTAAACGGTACTAATATGTGGTTGTAGGGTTACTTGCCGGGCTAGTTTCATTCTTTAAGTATCAACCGTGATATTGTTTACGTATTTCTGAGACCAACTGATAAGCGGGACCTCGTCATTTTGGCCGGAATATCATTAATGATACCTTCGGTGTTACAGACGCGTATGACGTACGGTTTGCATGAAGATAGTATGCCTATAGCACAAGGTTTCCCCTTTTCGCCCGATTATCCTATTTGAGATTCGGAGCGAGTCAACATGCGTTAGCGTTATAAACGCGACTGCCATAAACGGGACTTATGTGAAGGTTTATTTTTATCCACCTACTGTATTTGGAAGGGATGCTTGTTTCTAATAAACTTTCACGTAAAAAACACTACGCATCAATTTATTTTTACTAAAACAAAGTGTCGTATATTTATTACGCTACTCTTGAAGTTAGACATAATTAAGTAGTGTTTCATCTGTGAGTATAAAGCCTAGTATTGCACCCTAAGTTTTTCTCTCGGCAGGGTACAGCCGTTGCGAATTGCTCTTCATCGCTATGACCACTAATATGATTTTCTATTTCGGTACAATAAAAAGTTTTATCCTAGTTTCATGAAATAAGAAAAAATTTAAACCGATATCAATGACACACTTTGGATCCATTTACCTTTTCATGCTGTCATCGCGTCCTACTTCTACACAGTTCCGCGCCGCGGCAGGCGTTAAAAATTTTAATGGCCTTTTGCCCTTATATTTTCTGTCTACCGAGAGAAATCTCTATTTAAACTTTCGTGTAAAATCAAAGTCAAATAGCTGGCAGCTACAAAAACGGGACAACAGCTATGGAGTTATTCTGAAGCAATATAAAAAGCCTATTGAGTATTAACACCAAACATGACAAATGAAAATGTTGCCGTTACGAATAAATACAGTTACAAGGAATTTAAAATGTTTTACATATTACAAACTTTGTTATTTATATCAATAAATTTAGTTTTAGGTAAGTATTTTAACATATATTTTTTTGTGAATAGTACGCAATGAAACAGTCAGTCCACTTGGTGGTAAATGGTTACCACCACGAAAAACCCATCTAACCTAACCGTAACGTGTTAAAAATATACCACGATTGATTTTAGTACCAGAGTTATAGCTTGCCAGACATAAAAACCATGTTGCCTAAATACACGAATACATATGAAGCTCAACAACTACAGAAGAAATCTAACGCCGTTGCCTCATCCGTTACTTTGCAGAATGCACGCACTGGTGTATTCCCTAATGTGAACCATCAACCTAATGTGTAACCAGGAAGGGGCTATGCTTGGACTCATGGCTGGAGAATGGTAGGACCCTCTCACACCTTGTATATCCTTACTCCACTTATACACTTGTAGTAAACAAAATAAATAAAAAAACAATGTACAGTAAAAAGTAAGAAATACTATGTAATATCGGCTAAGTTTGAGTACGAAGCAAAGTTATGAGAGTACCCTTCCAACATTTTCATCATCTTTTAAAAGAAAAACCCGTGAACTTAAAGAAAGCCATTAAAATATTACAATAAAACAACAACTTATTTTAAACACCATCACCTTATAAGAGTGTTTATGATAACATCGTAAACAAGCCTTAGGGTAGTGGCAGCGTGTTGCAAAATAACAGCTGTTATTTCGTTACAGCGCTCGACCGCCCTTTACAATGTATTCAACCACCTAATAGAGTTGTTTACACGATAAATTTTCGCGGATTAACATTTCCCGTGTTGATATAGACGCGAGAACTATGTGTAAAATTTAATTGTAATGCCTACTTCTACGCGTGACCTAATTGCATTGCAATTATCTATTGATTTGCATTTAGCTATTATTATTGGTACCTGACTTAGTTATTTGCGTTGTGCGTATGAACAGCTGTTTTATGAGATACTGATTTTGTGTTCGGGCCAACTCACCTGACAAAATTTAAACAGACTCATTTATATAGCTAAGATGTAATTACTTATATCCTTGATGAAACTATGAATTGTGCGATATATCGTGCGATATCACTTTTAGGTTAGACTTGTTAGGTAGGTAACACTTGGATAGGATAGGACTTTTCCGTGATGCCTGCCTGGCAAGCTACCACCCCCATGCTTGAGTCAGCCGTCAAACGTCGTCGTGTTCGGGCTGAGGGCTAGAGAGCCAGTACTTTCTTTCTTACCTTCTTCTCATTTCCTGACCGACAACGCATCACCTTTTGTCTTGCTGATGTACATGGGTGATGGTGATCACTTATCATCAGATGGCTCGTCTGCTCGTTTGTCGAATATTAACGTAAAAAAAGAACCGATTACCATGTACCGCCATTGCATCTGCATCGAGAATACGGCTCAACTATCTTTTTTAGGATGTCCTGCGTGGGCGATGGAGCGCTGTGAATCTGTCACGGCAATGGAGGATGAGATATCGCTTTCGACCATTAGCAGATTAGTGGTGCGAAGTGAAGAGAATGAGTGGAAGAGACCTCTATCAACCAGCCTACAAACTGACAATAAAAAAGAAAGACCTGCCATTGTTCCCTCTATCTAACGTTCTCCATGGTCAACGCCTATGCATCGGACCCGGTGTTGACTGTCGTCAGTAATATAAGGCCAAGAGTTGCCGAGTGCGGTTTTCCCGTATGTTCCTTAATAAAGACAGAAAAGAAATCTCAATACCCATCTTAACCGCGAAATTATTCCCAAAAAGGACCGACAACGTTGGGATCACCTGAGTATCGGAGAGTGTAACCGTGATCTCATACTGTTCGCACACGTGTCTGCTTTTAGCTAGTAGGAGTTTAGCATACCCTATTTACATATTTATCAAGTATAAAACTATGTAAAACTCTCCTATGAACGAGCCTTAGCTAAAAGTTTATAGCTTACCTGGATTACAAAAAAGCAGCCTACGATTTTACGAATTTGATGTCAAATCGATACCAGTTCTAGTTTAGACGTCTGCTGTCTTACACTGATTGCTCATTGTCACTTACGTACTTTCATGCCTCGCGTACTCCTGTCCCCTGTTTACTTCCTTTACACCCCTTACGTACCCGTATATACAAAGCGCTTTACCTCCAAATTTATAATTTGTACTGTCAACTACTAGAATTGCTTGTCTGTGTCGGTGATCCCTCCTATTATAATATTGGCGTATACAAGACAATAGTGAACAGGCAAGGTATCATGCACTACAAGTCTGTTTTCTTTTTTAAAATGTCTTCCATCTTATCTTTCACCAACTTACTTTTCAATTGCTTCTCGTCCGTTGCGCAGAATCCATTCCAGTTAATCTAAAACTACTTAAAAAAATACAATACTTCTGAAATATTCCTATTCATTCTAACCAGCAACCCACAAAGACATTATTTTGCTCACAAATCTCGCACGCATTTAGCGAAAGTTTGTTTTACAAAAAACATTGCTTCAGCAGTAATTATAACACAGTTGTTATCAAACTTTAGTTAGAGGATCTCAGTATACTGTAACAATATCTCGTTAACCTTTTCATGGTATAAACAAAGTAAATTCATAGAGTGAGATGCACTATAATGTTACTAGCAGCTGTTTAATTACAACGCTCGACCACACTTTACAGCGTGAACAACTAATTGTAGGGTAAACCTAGGCGCCATGCGCTTAAGAAATTAATACTGCACTCACGATTATAAAAGCGAACTGCGAGCTACACCAGTGAATACTAAATTTGAGAAAGTTGGGACATTGTTTTGCAAACTATCACACAATAATGTCACAGTAACAAACAAATTAGCAGAGCATCTACACCTGCACCTTCATTCTCGTAAATGTTTGGAAGTTACGAAGGTTTTATTACCTCAACACATTTTTAACTTATATTCGTCCTCTCATTTAACTCTCTTTTTCTATCTGTTCGAGTCGAATGACAAATTATATCAATTGGCAACGCAAGAAATTTCTATAATTCAGACAAGAAAATAATAATTATATACAGAACGCATTTAGTAAGGACTAAAAAGTAACCAAATTTTTTATTGAATTCGTACAAATTCTAAGCCCAGTCACGAAACAAACGTGAAAAGCTAATAAGTTAAAAATTTGTGTCAACGTGTTTAAACATTCCCTAAATTCATACTTTGAAGGGGTGAAAGCGGTAAATTGTATTCTAAAAAGACAATATTCTAAATGCAATTTCAATTCTAATGTTTTCCTATTTGTGATATCTATTTCTATCGCTCCGATTATCTGGTAACTACGAATCTGATTATTTCAAAGTCTACAAATCAAGCTTCAAATTGCGACATCTACTCTTGAAAGATTCTTAAGTTCTTAAATACTATAGACACAATCCAATTTGTTCTGGTTGACTTTGACATACCGGAGTACAATAAAGCCCATTAACTCTCAAATAATCCCGATTCGGCTCAGATTATCATTAAGGAGATTTTATTGCACATCAAACTTTTTCATGTCTCTCTGCGATCCATTAATACGTTATCTGCCATCCGACCGATTGTAAAGCACAATTGCGTGTTATTAAGTCGATGTTCCAATAATTGTATTCTTTCATTAACTTACAATTCGATAAATTATTTTGGCATGATAAAAATAGTATTTTTCTATTTCCACTCAAATGCAGTTAGTAATGAACTCACCAAACCACTTAATTTAAACGCTCCTTCGTATGCACAATAAAATATTTGCGAACCCATCTCACTCCGCATGTTTGACCTTTACCTAGATGTACTCTTGATGGCCTGGTTTTAAAAAGTTCGTCAGGCTATAGTGTAGATGTTCGTGTGAAGCAAAAAATGTTAAACCCAAGACGGCTGCAGGACCCCGGTGTTGTTGTTGTTTATTGTTTATGACGCCTTAATAACATCAAGTCCTTGTCCCGAAGACACACATGTTTAAATGTGACACATGAACCTGTATCACAAACCTGTTTGACCTAGCCAGGAACCAGCCCTTTAAACATATAAAACCTTGTATAAGCAATAGAACGACGCATTATTTCAACGCCTACAAATGACCGGTTGCAATAGAGACAAGCGCCGTGTTCGATGCATATTTATGAGCGCCTAGTACCCGCGATCATTACCGCACGTCTGGCTATCGGATGCTTCTATTTCACGGATGCCGCTCGTCTGTCACACGACTGGATTATACGAAAACACTAGCGTTATTGGCAAAATTCAACTTAGTAACACTGACTAATTTATGAAATAGTCGAGCACATTACATACACATGAAGCTCTACTATCAAAAATTTATCAAGTAGTACGTCAATCATCGATTCATTTCAATTATTTCGATGTACTCTTTAGTAGTAGGTATATGCGAAATAATGCGGACAGATTAAATTTGACGCAAGGGTTATTCGCTTCTCTGGCTAGCTAGGGTGGTGGTAACCTTCCAAATACAATCAACCGTAAAGCCGTAGAGCTAGTAATAAGCGGGTCCTCCGCTTCCTTCTCTGACGGCAACGCAGTTCTAACACATTTACACACGCGAATGATAGCCATTGACGAATTTTTCCACTATTAAATCAAAACATTCCATTATACTATATGAAAGAGCCAAACGTTAATTATATATCCGTGTTCTTTTCTCTCAAAATTTCCGAACTCACGTATATTATTAATCTGCGGTGACGTTTATGGAACGAGCAACCGGATTGGTTAGTGTGTTTTCTACCGACAACACCGTCGCTCACGCCGCGTTCGCCGTTGCATTTCTTGCTATTTTTAACAGTTGAAAAGAAAACCGCTGTACTTTTCATCCCACCTCCATGGCCGCTTTCGTACATGTTCTTGTTCCAGACGTACAGAGGTATACCATGAAAACCAAACACGCCCACGACGGCGCTTATCCAGCAAAACAAGTACGTGCGTTCATATACCTGTTGCAACCCTAACCTGCTGAAGGAGACCTTACAACCTCCTGTTCTTTCGCGCTATTCATTATTTCGCATCCCAGATGGAGGCTATAAAGTTTCGCTGGCCTAATTGATAGACGTCCCTCCAAACTAGCCACACAAATCAAATGGCGCCTTCACTATAGGAAAATATTCGTATCATCGCAGCGCACCAAAAATAATGGCATCGTTCTGTCTGCTCTATACACGTCTGTTAAAATCATGAAAAGCGCAAGTTAACCATTGAAAATATTAAACTTGCCAAATATTTGCAATATGACTGACATCGATCGATTGAAGTGATTCGCTGCAAAATTTTTCATTAAAAGTATCTACTGCCGTCGCTGAGAGCTGCTGGTCGAGACATACTTGATTCATTTCAATACATTATGACGTGATATATTATCAGCTGTTTTACCTATCCAATAGTAAAAAAAGACATCCTACATGGTGTCACTAATGTATATACCATACACAATCGATTCTCATTTAAACATAAACGCGCGTAAAACTAGACGTGTTGGCATCGATCGCTTCTTTATATTATTTACTAGCGGTTCCCGCGGCTTCGCCGGCGTTTTAGTTTTCTGTAAAAATTATGACGCGTATATACAATTAGTTATTACCAATCGCAAACTCAACGTGAACTAGGAAAACAACCAATGCTCAGAATGCTGCACCACCAAACTGGTAATAATGAAATCTGTAAACCAGTGAAGGCTATCGACATAATTAATAATTATTAATAATTAGTAGACCGAACTAAAAATTAATGTCTAAAAATCAAAAGATTATATTATAGAAAGAACAATTCAAACCATACTGGAAGAAGTTATAGTTATAAATAACCATTGCATTAATTTAACATTTTTCTGGGATTCTTCGACAACTTTGTAGAAAATTAGGTGTAAGTCAAAACAACAATTGTAGCTGGTTGGTGTAAAATAGAGATAAATAGTTTCCTATGTAGTTCATATTAAATGGAGAACAACGAATCTTAGTGTAAAAATGTGAAAATTATAGAAATGTGCTGTCCTCTGGGAATTTGAAATTTTTCTAGAGAAAATAAAATGTGTTTTATTCAACGACTTGGACAATTATCATCAAAATAATAAAATTGCTCAACGTACATATTTTGATGATAATTACAAAATCTGTGGGATTAAAAGTATTGTTACTGATATGTTTTATCGGAATCATTCCAAGACTTTTGCCTGTTCACAACAAATGTCGTCAAGACCAAGGGATCAGTTTTGGTACAAATAGTATGCCACAAGAACATTTTTGTAACTGTTGAAAACGAATATTTGACTACAAAACCACCTTATGGTAAGTAGCGATGTAACAGAAAAAGCTTATATTATGTTCTTACCTTCAATGGAACAATCCCTGTACTTCGCAGTACGCGAAGTACTTTATCTACACAAACAATAATATTGTAAGGGGCCGAATCTATTGTTCCTTTCCAATACGAAAGAAGGACAAACCGACAAACGCACACTTTTACTTTTACAAATTACTAGCGGCGATCCCGACTTTTTACCGATTCAACAATCAATTGTTATACACTTGTTATAGGATGTATATATATCCTATGTCCATCCGGAATAACGTACCTTTCAAATGCCAAAACAATTTCCAAAACAGACACCTTCCGTAGTTCCGGAGATCACCTACGGCATGTAAGCAACCTCACAACATTCGCACTCGCTCTTTATAATATTAATGTAGATATAGACTAATGGAGCAGCGGAGACCTAGCGGGCCGCCGCCGTTTTACTGAATACTTTTTAGCTTATCACGAAAAGTGATTATTTTAATTATAGTTGAATTAAAGATATTCAGATTCTGGAAAATGGTATAAAGCACTAGTATTTCTAATTCATTTTGCATTCATTTTTCTCTGGATAAAAATCAGTATATTCTAATACATAAATTAACATTTAACCCTTTTCATTAAGTATATTTATTTATTTAACTCTATAATTTTTGCTTATGGCGATTCGAAGCGATTTCGTCCAGACAACACAGACAAATATGAAACTTACTTACTTACTTATTAGTAATAAGTATTTTAATAATCTTACATCACTTAATTCGTCTACTGAAAAACTAACCTTTCATTTACTTACAGCAAACCTAATACTTCTACATCTTACATCATAATTTAGTTAATTTCATTGAGCAGCACATGTCCCAGGGAAACAATTGGTACACGCCGCTAATTACTAACTATAAGCTATTTGACAGTTCTATTTCACGGTGACTTCTCGCAGCCGTCGCTCAGGTGTCACTGTTGACGAGACGGACGCTTCGCACTTCGATACCCTTGTAATTACCAATTGATTGATTGATGCTAACGGGAATTATTAAAAATGAAAGCGGCCTTCGACACGTAGTCGGGCCACGCACGCATTGAAGCGTTCCGAAATCGAGTTATAACGAGATTTCATAGTTCAGAAATAATGTAACGCATCACATATTTAAACCTTATATATATTTTACTCCTATTTAGCGTGGTAGTAGTACAAGTAGTTAGTACAAAAATATTTCTCATTTCAAAATGAATTCTCTTCCCTCGTGCGAGTTTTGTGAATTTGTGTATGCATAACAATAATATCCGGGACCAGGGCACTGATCTGAAAACTTTTGTTACAATTTTAAAGCAATATCATTTGTTTCACTGAGGATATATAGCATGTTTAGGTTATATAACATAGAACCTCCTCCTTTTTTGATGTCCGTTAAAAATTTATTTATCTGAAAACCAATCCCATATAAAAACTTTTTGTTATAAATCGAAAATCATGGATATATTATAAAATTTATTTTCACAACACGCAGAACACGTAATGTAATTTCATCATGTATGTGTTTTAATCACCCTCCCTCACCGTCCGTTTATGAATTGAAAATGAAATATGGACTACCGTAATAAATTATATATTTAAATACAATTAAAATATCTGTAAATGAAATGCCATGAATCGCCGAACACTATCCAACATAAATAATATCAAACATCCGAAATGTATAACCAAGTATATTCACTATTCACTAATGAAGTGATGTAGTTTATTTAAGCGCAATGTAATGTAAGCAAATAATAGCGCCCTGAGCGTTCGAACCAGGTAGGACAAACAGGTGACATAGGATACACATCAGTTCGGGACGTAATAAAATGGAAATGAGGCTATAGCGGCGTGGGCTAGCCGTTTTTGGGTCGAAAGACTGGAACTTAATAACGAGTTACATTATCGCGTGTGTGGAGGCGACGAGCTAAAGTCTACGAAAATCCGTAGCCGCTTACGTAGCAGAGCAATCGGAACGAAAGATGTATAGAAATTGACAAATTATTATAAAAAAAACGCACACCAACTACAACACTACACATCGATTCCCTATTATGCAGGTGACATAAAGGTATACCTAGGAGACATGACCAACATACACAACGAGATTGAAAATTATTCTGTCACATGACTGACTCGGTGGGGGAATAATACGGGAGATCAAACTTGTGTAAGCGCTTGTACCGCTGCGAGTCGACCGATCATCGGTTACAATAAAAACAATGACAATATATATTTTCCGTACATCGTTGTACTACAGGAAAGGAATTAAACATAACATGCCATACGAAGCCTGATGTTATTTACGAAACACAGGCTCACCACCAACTTGACTAAAGATTTTACTCAGTTGCCTTCGGTCAGTAGTTAGAATCATTATAACTTGAAAGAGTTTCGTTGCACCTGGACCACCAGAGCCTCAAGGCCCACATAACTGAACTTCTCTGCCACCTGCAACAAGCTGCTCCATTGCAGAAAGGAATTAGAGTTCACGAGAGGACACTTACCACAATAATCCCGTCGGCAAAGTTTAAAAAATTAAAATAGTTTTATAATCTACAAAACTGGATTGCACTTTTTTTTTTTTTAATTTTATCTTTGTCATCTTTTCCCAAATTGAAGCTACAACGTGCAAGAGACAAGGTAAAGCCAGTTACAGGGTTTCCCATTGACAGCATTCACAATCTCCGGGAGGGCGGAGTGCAAGCTAATAAAGTTTTTATACACGAAGCGACTCGGCGGCGCACTGCCGACGTACTACGGCCTACGACTAATGACGGCGAGCAATCATTTCCTGGGAAATTACCAGCCCGCTGCACGGTTTATTGAGTAGGACATACATACATAGCTAAATTCACAATGAATGACACCTGATAAACGGACACGGAGATAACTTAACAAATATAAGATCAGACAATGAAATAAATTAAATTAAATGAATAAAAACAAACCGATTAAAAAAACTAATTGTTTTCCTATACAACAACTAAATACCATACAGCGTGTTGATAGCGGAAATATCACTTTTTGCATTTTGTCTGTCATAAAGAGCGTTAAGTCCCACCTTGTAAAATTATACATATCTCTTGCCTTATTATTATACAGGCAGCGGCAGGGTTACGAACGTCGGCTTTTCTTTTAATATGAAAGCAGATAAACTTCCGAAAATTTTAACATTTAGTATTCAAAAAAATCTTAATGTATTTCTCTGTATATACGGTAAAAATTCTAAATTTGGTTCTTTATACAGCGAAAATCGACCCTATAGTGCGACAACATACTACTAGGTAATGGACGACCTAATAACATGGTGTGTGGAGCAAGTGTTATGTCCTCAACGGTACACGAGAGCATGTGCACGGTGTGTCCTCGAAACTACAGCCTCCGTGTCTACTAGACCAATTAACTTGGAGCGGAGGTAATCTCCCCGGAAATTGGTGCTAGCTTGTATTTAGTGCTACGCCGGAAAATCTAGTCAATACACACATGTTGCGATGATTTCATTCTGTTATACGTAAATATAGTATAGATAAGTTGGAATGGGAGCACGGTTGAAGGTATATGATTTTCTAAATACAGAAGCTTTGGAAAAAACTTGCAACGAAGTACACAATCCATAAAAGTGTGTATATACACACACACATATATATATATATCTCATACGTGTATACTTATACACTTATTCTGTTATTTAAACTTACAAGTTTAATAATTTTAAATATTATTTAAATAATGTCAAGTGCCATGGCATTTTATGTTTTATTAATAAATTTAATTCTTATAAATTTATGGTCTTTATATTAACTGAATCGTACTCCGCATTGCAAAACCTATTTTCAAATAAAATATATATGGGTGCAAATATTTATCAATTATTTATTTACTTTTATAGAATGGCTAAAATTACTGTTATTTATAACGTTAAG
>DWPT01004224.1:0-13485 GCA_018251895.1 Agathymus mariae mariae
GGACCTCCAAAGGCTGATGGATGGATGGATGATGCGTATAATAAAATTTTTACTGATCGCTTTCTGTGTATGACGAATAAATAAGTAAATATATTTATTAGAATCTTTAATTGACGCAGTAGAACCCAAAATAATAGTTCCTAGGATTTGTATTTATTTGTGTGCGTTTGTAAACGATAATCTCTGTATCGGCATAACCGATTTAGTTATGATTTTTACCATGTATTAGTTATGTAGTTATCATCACTTCATATTTAAAAGTTCGTTTTATAATTAATAAATTTTTTATTCATGGATCGACAAACACCCACTCTGAAACATTGCATGTGCTACATCTAAGCGTAAGGTGTAGTTTTTCTGAAGCGAAGCGACTGCGGTTTAGTTATAATAAATAAAATATTACTCAAATTATTAATCAAATATGTTAGTACATTTATTTAATGGACACTATATCTAATCAAAGTTACATTTATTGGAATTTTGTAGGCAGGTTGGCAAGTCACAACCAATGTATTTGTTTTCTTCAACTGCATATGATATTACTGATTTCCATAAATGATCTTGTGATAATAAATGAGGATTGCAGAAAAGTATTGCAGACACCTGGGCTCGTGTTATAATTACGTTCAACCGTTTAGGATTTTTCACAAATCCTAATGAATGTCTTATGTCTTCCTGAAGATATGTATCTTTCGACCTGACAGTTGATATAAGTATTATTGGCCTTTCTTGACCCTGAAACTCTTCAACAGTACCAATCTTTGGTTGTTCTAGTCCCATGGAATCAAACAGAATCTTTAAGTACTTAATCTGCAACAAATTTTAAGCATAATTGCTTTTTTAAGTAATGTATTTCTCAATCCTTTTTTGACGTAATGAATAAAATAGCACTTAATGGTAATACCGCTGTACAAGTAAGGAAAGTCGCACTGTCAACACGTTATTATTACAGAAGTTTACTCACAAGTAACAAAATAAATAATAATAGGGCGGGTCGCGTGTATAATTTTACAATATGCTTTTTCAAACTCTTCCCAAAACGCTGTTTATTTTCAGACTTGACTCATCAACTTACCGTTGGCCGATTGTATAAGTGAGTTAGTATGTGATCATTTTAAAAGTTTAGTGGCAATATGGTAGTTTCATAGCCATTTTGGTAATGTTAGGCTATGAGCCACTCGGAACAATTTGTCCAACGTTCTATGGAATTATCGTATTTTTATTACCGTGCCTGAAAGGCCGTAGTGGCTTTATTGCCAATCAAAACAGCTAAAACCATATCTACTGGAAGAGGATATGGAATTTAGCTCTGAAAGCCAAGAACGCGTACAAGACAAACTAAAAAAATATATTTAATTTTGGACTTTTCCAATAATAATAGTAGCATTTCTTTCTCCAACCTATTCCTATAGGATAACCACCAATCGAGCACTCGTACTGGTATAATCACCATCTGGTGTAATCTTAGAACAACCGTCAGTGTCACCAAAACCAATTATCACAAAATAATTTTATATGTAACATGTTCATTAATAGAATTAATTTAGTGAACAAACTGAGAATTTAAATTGTAGAAAAAAAAAATACTATCCCTATAATTAACAGTCACATTATGGTATAAGTAATTAATTACCTGGGCAACATAAGGAGTAATTATGCCAATATCATCTGCATTTATATTGCTCTTATACAACTTGCAAGTTACTAATGCAACCATTGACGCTTCTTGTGGATTCAACCACGAAGGGCTGTCTTCAGCTTTCATATTACAACCTTTGATCCCATACACAAATATCCCACCGGTCCTTCTTTCGTGTACATCGAATACATCACATGTTGCATCGACGAACTTTGTCACCCACGGCATGCTATAATCAACTTTCGCAACAAGGGAAGCATCATAGAATGTCTCACTAGGTATTTTTAATATTTCTTTTACTGATCTATAATTATCGCTTAATCTTGTAATTAGTCTGTGGTCAAATCCATTCTGAAATACTTCGAAGTCCCTCTGATACGGAAAAGTTTCTAGAAGCCTACATAAAAATGATTCTGCCATACCAAATTCACTACAATATTTGGACATAACTACTGGACCCAATTGCAAGGGATCACCAGCAAGAATAATTTGGCCGTTTTCTTTATCAGTGAATGACAGAGGAATCATTATTTCAGGTTCCGTAGCCTGACCAGCTTCGTCGACTATTGTATGCGTAAAATGACCACGAGGCAATCGCAACTGCATTAAACCACCAAGGCAATAGCAAGTTCCTATTATGACACGATGTCTTCCTATGTGTGCTTTCGAACAGTTAAGGTTTATATTATTTTTTATCGTATGCCTGGATTTATAAGTGTCTTCCTTTGATATATCCAGTGTAGCACAAAATGGTTTTATTTGATCTGGTAAATTTATTGAATCCACTAAGTAATTAGCAATAAGGCGCACTATAGAACCATTGAATTGATCTCTATATCTTATTAGACGTTCTGTCACCAAGTTAGCCGCACTATTAGATGGAGTGGCAACTAGAATTCTGCTTTCGGGAATCATTGTGAGAATTTGTAAAATAGTTTCTATAACTGTCATAGTCTTTCCGGTCCCAGGCGGCCCAAAAATGACGTACGGCAACGGTCGACATTCACCAGAAAGTATGTTGGTTATGGCACGTTTTTGACCATCGTTTAAACTTTCATTAAACCATTTTATATACTTAATTTTTTCTCCTGAAACTTGAGGTTGCACAAGAACACGGCGCGGAAATAAGACGTCAGGACCTAAATTGGTAAGGGCCGTATTAACTGCTTGATGTGATCTTCTGTAGCTTGTCCTTGAAAAGTGAAATTCAACTGAAACATCACTTCCATCATATGATTCATGGAATTGTTGGTTGAATTTAAGAAGTATTAAATCACCCTTTACATCATGAATATATCCTTCATACTGAGGTGAATTTCGGTCCCAAATGTTTCTTACTACGGCCCGATCACCCTGAATTAAAGACGGTCTTCTCTCAGATAGACCTTTTATTTCAATTCCAAGATATTCCTGGCAATGTATTAGAAATATTTTCTCTCTATCATGCACTCTAATATTAATGTTCTCTTGAATTTCTTCCATAAACAGTAGAGTATGCCATCTATCAAGGTAGTTGGATATATTCAATTCTTGACATAAGCAAGGTAAGTTCGTTTCAATCCTCGATATAATTTTATCGAATTCATTGCTGTACATTGTTTGATTAGAATCACCTAAAATAGTTGACCAAACCTTATCTGGTATGGGATATGAACCAAGTCGCTCAGATACAAATGAAGGAGGTTTGACTGGTCTAATACCAGGTACCAGGGCACCATCCTTCCTACTTTTTATCTTCTTCAAATTTTCTACTTTTGAGCACATTATATTATTGTCCATCTGGTTGCTGGGAATTATTTCTGGAAAGTGATCATCAATAACATTGATTTCAATGAACCTTTTAACTTGGAACCCTTTAAATAAAATAACTAAGCATTCTTTAGTATTGCCTAAAAACTTGGGTTGGCAAATTATAGTGAGTGTTATTGTTTTATTTGGATGCAATTTTCTTGGATTTGTGAAAATGGGTTTTACAACCATTTGTGAATCTTTTCTTTTGCTTAACATTATCCATTTATTTATGGTGTATATTTCAGTACTATTATTGGTAATGTTTAGTGTTTTTGTTTCACTGTGATTAATATTGACACGTTCAAATATAATTGGGAATGTTATGTTAATTTTTTTTTCCTTTTCTAACTCATGGGTTATATCATGATCACTTGTTGGATTATTAGCTTCAGCCGATTTTGAAACGCTTTCGTTAACTATCATTTTTATAGCGCGCCATGTACACAAACCTTGACTGCTTTCTATCGCTTCTACTATTACCTGCAACAAATAATAAGTTGAACTTTTGTTGTTCAGTATAAGTCAGAATTCTTTATAAATCGTATGTAATTAAAACAAAATTATAATGCTTAAATCACAATAAATTATATTTTGCTAATAACCTTTGTTCCAATTTTAATTTGACTCGTGTTCTGTAAACAATCCCTTTTAAAATATATTATTTTATCACATATTCCAAAATCACCATTCCACTGAGTAACTGCACAATGTTTCACTTTGGTTCTAAGAGGACGAAATGATATGGTTTCTACTACCTGAAAAAAAGCATTATTAATTCATAAAAAAAAAAAAAACTATTTTTTTTGTGTTACCCTAAATTTATACATATGTAATTAGTAACACGCCCTCACTTCACTTCAGAAAACCTACCATTATTGTATAATATACCAGATACGTTGTTTTAGTAACAAATTAAAAATATATTAATTCATTATAATATAAGCTACTAAAATATCAAGTAGCATCCAAATCTGTTTGGTTGTTTTAGTGTGATCCATAGATCCAGAAAAAATTCGGTGCAAAAACCATAGTCAGACAGACAGACTTCTATATCAATAACAAAGCCTACCTACATTAAAATTTACAAAGAATATTCCATATGCAGATACAACCCTGTTACATATTATTATTAGTAAAAAATTTTTAATTACCTGTTTCATTGAAATGTCAGATAATTTGTTATCATCTTTTTTAACTTTGCATTTCATTTCTAACCAGTCTCCTGTTATTGGAATAAATGTGCCTTCAACATTGTCTAAATTGAATTTCACATCGCTATCTTTAATATAAACAAAACGATTATTTCTTTCCTTGACTTCACCCACAAGAACATGTTCAAAAACTTCAAATTCACCTTCCTCTGTTTCCTCATCAAATCCCCAACTTATTCCTAAATTTTGCAGAATTCTAACAACTATGATGCTTTCGTTTGCATCTTTGTAGCAGAGGTATAAGATTTTATCCTTCTCCCTTAAGTTCAAAGTACATGCAGAAATGTCAAAGTATAGCATTCCATCTATAAGAACATAATTTTCACCGCAATAGCTTATTACTCCTGAAAATAATATTAAATAAGATGTTGACTAACTATAATTCTTTACCTATGAGTGTTTAGTGAATTTGAATTAAAACATATTTGAGTCAATAAAATCTTTTTCAACTTTGGAGTTTCCTTTTAATAATCATGATAACATTCTATTTTAACATGATTGGAAAAAACAATATTTTAGGTGTAAATGTTGTGTTGTTATGGTAGGGATTATGGTGATGATACTAAAATTTAGTTTTTAATCAAATAAAATGTAAAAATATTTAGGAATGCAATGCATTCCAAGCAAATCACAGAATGGTTACATGTTCTGTTAAAACTCTATACTTTGAATTGTAGACTATGAAAATGATAATATATTATACTGTAAACATACATTTAGAATTTTATCATAAAACATTATAAGTGATATTGTAATATTTTATTAACACAGAAAAATATGTAAATTTCTTAATGTAAATAAATACCCACACCACTTTTACTGTTTCTTTTCATGACTTGTACATTCAGAGTGATCAACCGTGTTAAGTTTTCTGTGAAGCCTGCCTGGCTAGCTACCGCACTCCTGCCTGAGTCAACCTCCAAACGACTCGTCGTGTTCCGGCTGGAGGCTTGAGAGCCAGTACCTTCTTTCTTACCTTTTTCTCATTTTCTGGCCGACAACACATCAGTGATACCTTTGCTCTTGCTGATGTCTATGGGTCGACGGTGACCACTTACCATCAGGTGGCTCATCTACTCGTTTGTCAGCTATTACCCTAAAAAAAAGTAAAAATGGATTCAAGCTATATTTACCTGTCCTTTCAAAACATGCTGTATTTTTTGGAATCTCAATTTCAGTATTGATATTTGTTGTACTTTCAATTTTCTCATTATCATATTCCAATTCTACAAGTTGTTCTGCTAAATATTTCTCTTTTTCCAGGTCATCCTCCTCTTTTTTCGTAAATAAGCTGCTTAAAAAAGTTGATACATACGAAAACATATTAAAAATACTAGGTAATTATGAAAATTAAACATGAAATATTGTAATTTTATTTTCATTGCATGAACCCTTTATCATATTCAAATTTCCATTCTGTTGATTTTAAGTATTCAAGTTCTTTTCTTAATGACTGAATTCTTTTTTGATGAATCTCTTTTTGTGCATTTTTTAGAGATTGTTCAATACTATGCCCAAGATCCCCATGACTCAAAGATTGTTCAAAGTTTTGAATTCTAGCTTGAGGTGTAATCTGGAAATATTTAAAAGTATGTAACATTAGTGTCAATCATTTGATTTACATATTTAAAGTTACAAAGCCGTAATATACTTACAATTTGTATTGGAAATGTTTTTATAAGTCTTAACTCACTTTTTTATTCATCAATAAGAGTTCCTCTTCAAGATAAGGCAAAAGCATTTGATTCAAAAGCCAAAAAAATTGTACGTATAATCTTTTGGTATTGCATTAGAATCCAGAAAAAATTCGGTGCAAAAACCTTATTTGATACTAAGTAGAAACTAAATAGGTATGAGATTAAGGGGTTGGATGTAGAATGTTATAGCAGAAGTTTGTATATGAATCTGATTGGAAATGGCAGCAGTTCCTCAGATGATTAAAACAATACCACTCTTAACTATTGGCAGTGCACTGTTTTCACACTCAGATCACAAAAAAATGTGTTATTGCTATTTGTTGACATTCACGCTTGTCATATTTGTGTTTGGTGCAAGTTTTATGAATCTGCTCTCAGTGCTCTGTTTGGTTTCATGTGGTCTGTTTTGCAGATACCCTATGACTTTACTTTACCTACTGACTTACTCTTGTTCTTATAATGGACCCCAATTTCCTGCCTATTTAATCAACCTCTGCTACACTGAACTACAAGTATGCTGAAGTGTCTGAGAAACAATTTCAGCCATTGGCTTCATTGACGCTGACCCAACATATTTAAACAAACAGTGATAAATCTGTGGTTAAATACCCAGGTTTGTGGATGAATCTAAATCCACCTGGATTCAGTGAAAATATGGTTTGAACCATGGACACTGAAGACTAAGCTATTGAGAGGACAAAGATTAATACTATTGCTGGTATATTAATTTAGAAAACATTAGTAGAAACTACTACTGCTAATAATTGTTGTTATTACCTAACAATAAAGGTTACAGATAAGAAGAAGACTGCCTCTCCAGAGCAATAATTAGTGAATGTTTATATACTGATGGAAGACAATAGTAATTTATCTAGATCAACAAAATCTGGTATAGCTCTGGGTTTAAGTCTACCAAGACAAAATGGGATGGGATTATGAGAACTATAAAAAGATTTGGCACTGTTTGTGTGGCAAGATTTGTTGATGGCATTGATTGCTGAGGTTGTTCTTTAGACACTTCAGCATACATAGTCTGGTGTAACAGTGGCAGAGGTTGATCGAGTATGCCAGTAATCAGGCAACATTATATGCTCAAAGATCAGTTGTGTATAAAAACAATTAAGATTTCCAGTAAATATAATGAAATCATAGAGGAATCCACAAAACAAAACATGCTACCGAACAGACAGATCATTCATTACATCCACATATGTCCAAACACTGATGTGATAAAAACTATATAAGTATAATAACAATATATGTATACAGTAATAACATATAATATTCCTTGTGCAACTGATATATTTGAAATCAAAATGCAAGCTTAGTGTTTTTTTGATAATCATGTGTAGTTTAGCGGTGAATTTTTGTGTTTTGAAGTTAGGATTCATAATATAAATTATCTCGAAAATGATGCGTCGCCGAGAGTTAAGAGAGGAATTGTTATAATCATCATAAGATCTCCAACTCCAATCACTTTTATGTATGAACTCGAGCTAACGTATTCTAAATTTAATCAAATTAAAACTTTTAAAATAAACTATGGATGGTTAAAATTATTTGCCATTTCAATGTCAGTTACTAAAAAAGTTAGAAAAATTAATGTACCTTAAAATTAAATAGTTGACGTTCCCCTTTCTTTTTTCCCAGCTAAAAGCTTACGATTAAGTTTTAACGTAGATATTAAATAACTTTAGATTTTTGAAACTTCATGATTCCTTAACGAGTGTCGAATCTATTAAATTTTTTATATTTGACACTGCATTTTAATATAAATATAACTATTTGTTCAATACAAATTGTTAGACATTACAGCACACTTATACATCGACATTTGTATCAAAAGTTTCTTCACTAAAAAAGCGAAAGACGCAAACAGAAAAAAAAAATTACTCACTTGAGGTGTTTCAGGTTCAGAAGGAGAATAAGCAGATTGAGAAATATTGCTAGAGCTAGACATCACGGTTTATATCCTATGTATTCGTATTTTATTAAAATCATAAAATATGAATTGTGTAATACTTTTTAAAAACCGCCATTAACTTTTTTCTAAACAATAACTTAAACACTATAAATATTCTCGGACGCGAATGCGAATTGTTATGTCATAAATAAGTGTAGAAGGTGATTGGATGGTGGAGACGGCCATAGGTCAATATATATAAATGAAAAGGACAGCTGTATAATGTTGTACAACTTCTAATGTAGCAATTTACTTTTTACATATTTAAAATATTCTTAAAAAAAAATTTAATTGTTTAGTTTGACCATTGTTTAAATACCAGTTTAAAGAAACATCTTCAGTAGCAAATCGAAAATCGTCCATAGCGATTACATTGTGTATTATTTTATTTTGTGTAGTGTGAACACACGTAAAGAACACTGTCCTTATGGATTGTTCTTAATTAGATATATTCTGTAGTTGTTCTTACTATTACATCTAGAAAGTTAGTAAAACAGTTGCATACACATTAAATGTAAATAAGGGTGATTTATGTTAGTTTAGGGGTTAGCACAATATCATTTCAGCGAACTAATTGTAAGGGTTTTAAGTATTTTAGACATTAGAGTTTTTTTTTTTTTTCAAATAAATATCTGTAGTAAAATTATGACCCCCAAGTCCATATTAAGAAAAAAAATTATGACTTTATACTCATTTTGTTTATGATACATTAGTACATCTGTATATATAGGCTATAAATGTCCTTTGTGGTTTGGGTACGGGCAAGTAACAAAGATACAGAAAAGATAGTTAATAACTAACTATGAGTTTTCTAATTAGTCTGTGTCAAAAAATTAAAACCGTCAACTAGATAACTGGAAATAGTATCGTACTGGACCGTAATAAAAATAAATAAATAAGGAAACGTCATAAGTTACGGATGACTTTGTACCATTAAGTTTCTAAAAAAATATAATGAATTTCATGTATTATTTACTATAAACTTTCGGTTACTTTTTAGCAGTTTTTAATAGTATTAGCCTAAAATGGAAGGTAATGGTGTAGTGTTGTGTGACAATCTAATTAAGTGGTTGCAGACCTTAAATCTTACTGCTAAACATGGAAATCCAACTGGTAAGATATTTCAGTTATGATGTCGTAATGGCTTGGTATCTATGACTCATACTAATTAGATGCAAATGATACATATACATATAAAAACACTTAAAATTTGACCTCACCTTCAAGTTCATAAAGCGACTTTTACTTGACACTCTTTTTCCAGCTTGTAGTAATCTAATTTAATATGTTAGACAATTCCTGGGGTATCTTAGGTATATCTGTGATTGGTGTTAAATACAATTTAACTGTAATTTATCAATTGCAAGGTTGTTTGGCAGTGATTAATAACTAGCAGCTCTATCACTTCTTGGCTGACAATGTATGTGTGTTATGGATGTCCATGGACAGTGACTAGGTATCATGAGATAGCCTATTATTCTTTGTCATCTATAACATATATTTTTTTTAAATTTTTTTATGAGTTATGTGAATAAGTACAATATCATCATTTAATTAAAACAATCACTGCAATGATACAGTGTAATAGGTATATTCATCATTCCAGAGGAAAGATTAAGGGAGCTGCAATTGTCATATTACAATTGTAATCTGTAGTAGCTTAATGTAGGAATGCAGATGAGAAATAATAAAAATTGTAGTTATTCATTTATTGTTACAATGCATTTACTTTATTATAACATTGGAAATAACACTGCTAAAGTACAACCATATTTAATAATATTATGTAAGGTTGATTCCCATCAGTCTTCACATGCCTATCTGCTCTCATTTGGGGATAAGTTTCTGAGGATTGATGGGAATAAACAGTGCATAAACAATAACATGTATTTAAAATAAATTATGTTTTCATAGAATTGTCTGATGGTGTTGCTATAGCAGAAGCCCTTACTCAAGTAGCTCCTGAATATTTTACACCAGCATGGAATTCCAAAATCAAAACAGATGTGGGACATAACTGGAGACTAAAAGTGAGCAATTTGAAAAAAATATTGGAAGGAGTTGTTGGTATGTAGTTCTGATAAATAATTTGTTGATTTCAAACACCATGTTTTAAATATCAAATATGTATTTTTTTCATTACTGATTTAAATTTTGTTTTACATTTATAATCTGTTAAATATTAATGTGATATAATTTTTATGAGCCATGATACCTAAATTTTTTTCTATTATTATATTACTATTATTTAATTATATATAACAACTATCACTTTGAGAATTTGTATATAACAATAAAATATCTAGGCTTTGAACAGTCATGTGTCCTGTATTTGTCATGTCCGTGAAACAGCTCCATCTTTCACAGCTTAACTTTGTGCCCTAAATTGATTTAAAATTTTTCTACTATAACCAATGCAAGCTTTAGTTCTCTCCATAATTAATTATGCTAAATAAATTGGATCTTCTCAAAAACTGCATCTGGTTTGTTATGACTCTGCAGATCTGATCATGTTTCTTCATATCATTTGCAGCTTAAATGGCTTGAAATATGGCAACAAAGACAAATCAGGATACTTTCTATTTCCTTTTCTGTCTAGCATGATGATTTTTCACAGGATTATTTGAAACAGAAGTTCTAGGTTTTGAGTAATACCCATGAACTGTAGCCCCACTCTTTTGAAATGCTGACTCTCTATACCACTTCCCTATTCTAGTTTCCCATCCAACTCAGTTTCTGTTCAAACTGCTCAACTTTGGAATGCTCTCTGACTTAATGACCTTTGAAAACTTGCTAGCAAAATTTTCTGAAGGAGGCTTGTGATGAATTTTTCAAAGTCAGCATATTTTAGATGTTATTTAGTTGTTATTATTATATCCCTTATCTATAACTTTATATTGTAATTTTAATTTACCATCACTTTAATAATTGTTTTAAAGTTTTTTGCATAATATGAAATGGATGATCCCTCTATGGAAATGCAAATTTTACTTGCTTGTACTTATTAAAAAACACATAATTATCTTCTTCCAGAAGATGTGGATAGTTTGGTATTACCATCATATAATATGATCATCAAATCAGTGTTTGTTGGTGTAAACCAGTTAATTTTAATCACAAACAATAAAGTCATAATACTATCTTTATTAAATCCAGAACTATTTCTCTGGAAATATTGTTAGTATGTCTACAATTGATTATTTCTTAATAATGCTGTTATTACACGTGTTACATGTTATGCATTGAAAAAAAATTGGAGTTTTCCATAATTACCAATTGTTTTTAAGGTTTTTTTTCAACTTAAGCATTGTCATTTTAGCAGAAAATTCAACTGTATTATTCTTACTTCAACATTCAAAGTTATTTTTATGTTATGTATAGCCATTAACCATCATTTAAATGGAGTTGAGAAGAATAGTCTTTAACCAAATATTTTTATTCCATCCTTAGTATATAATGCAGGCTTAATGTGGTTTCAATTCATTAATGGTGTTCTGCAGGGCACGTTTTTACTTATAATCGAGGAGGCTTAAAGAGTACTTTACAACGGTGTTCCAGTCCAGATAAGTGAATAAGATAGTCGCCATCACAAATGCCAGAATTTCTTATGACGCCTGACGTTATCCAGTGTGGTCTAACGACTGAAAGTTAACCATTTTTTCTGATTATTATTATTATTGTATGTAGTTAAATTATATTATCTGCTAAGTACTTAACATAAATATAAAAGTAACTTGTATATAATTGTACTTTTAGATTACCATCAAGACATTTTAAATTTAAGTCTGCAAGAGTTCACCCGACCAGATGTTGTCAACATTGCCGAAAATGCTGATCCCTCAGACTTGGGCAGATTACTGCAGTTGGTTCTGAGTAAGTTGGTTGAATCCGTTTTAAATTTTCGTAAAACCGACAATAAACTGGGTATTACATTTTGTTATATTAGTATTACAAGAGTGAATCATACAACAAAAGCACGTTTTACACTAGGATTTCCTGTATAGGAAATGGTATGGAGGAATGAAGCCCAATAATTTATTTATTTGTTCCATTGTTGAGTATCTACAGCACGAATCGCCGAGTAAAGTAAAGCAAATCCTGAGCTTCTGTCCCTTTCAACGAACTTGATAGATGATGAAATTGAAAATGAGAGCTGGACCATGTTTCCGTAGTCAGCCTTTGTTAATATTCCTAATCTTTTAACTAGTAAGTATAGGCAACTGAAAATGTTACTTTTAATTTTTTAAAGTAAAAAAAACATAGTAATTACTAGAATAAAGTTGTAATTGAGTACAGTTGGATTTTTACCAAAGCAGTTTCTAGAACGTAAAACGCAGGGCGCTTGACAAAGGTACGCAAATCTAAAAAATAGTTTTATGGGTAATTTTGTTTATTGTTAATTGTTGATAACAAAATTGTTCTGTTCCTCCATCGAATAACTGGACGTACGAAAGGTACCGGGTATCAATCCTTACGTAGTGAACGTATCTCCTGTACAGACGCCACGGTTTGCGTCGTCATTCATTGTGTACTACTTTATACTAAGGACTGGAATTACTCGCCCGCGTGGGTGTTCCCGCCTACTTAATATGTGGGAGTCGTCAAGACGAGAGTGAATGTGCTTTTATAAATTAGTACCTTTAAAATCTTATACTTCATCACCAATTACTATCAGGTGGGATTGATGTCAAGCATTAAATTATATATGTAAAAAAAAAATGTACTTCGATTTCATAAAGCGTTTGACCTTTAACGTCACATTTAAAATTATAAACGATCAAAATCTTCCCTGCGTGTTCGGGTCATTTGATACTGGTGGGAGCTGGTTGATTTAGAAACAGTAATTCGTCCACTGGTACTTCGGTTTTCAGTTGTATTGACGGATTTAAAATTCTTCATCGGTTATAACGTATCACGCCTAGACGATTCTGCTTCAGATGTCTTAATCACTATGTGGCACCATTCTACGCGGGTCTACTTCTAAGCATCGGTGAGCCTTTGTGGAACCCAACGGGAATCTGTCCTACTGACACTTAGTACCTTATATAAATTCAAATTCAAAATCATTTAATCATATAGGTATTCTTTAAATACACTTATGCACGTAAATTTTTTGCTTCCACTACCGTTTCGGAAAGGTGCTTTAACATCGAGGAGAAGAAACGGCGAAAGAAACTCCTCAGC